>JASCZW010001158.1:0-84488 GCA_034211315.2 Aedes japonicus
GCGCGTTGGAAACAATGGCAGCAATCGGTGGATTCTCGTTGCTAGGTTTGTCATAGCTGTAGAATAAGATATAGGAAAAAAAAGTGCGCTTTCGTCATTTCCTGTAAACCGACATGCCCTCCATTTGCTTCATTTGCAAAAACAGTAAGTTTACAAGAAATTGAACAACCATTGATTCTTCAGAATGATGGAAAAGCAACAACTGTATTGAACAACCGTTTGCGTGATAATGTTTACACCAGAGATCGAAATTATCGCTCAGCTGGGTGAAAACCATGCTCTCTCTCTCAAACAGGTTTTCGATGAGTAGCGAACCGTTCACATTTTCATCTCTCCTTTTTCACCGATAATTCATTATCCTCTCGCTTGCATATGCGAAAATATCTCTCTCCACAACTCAACGAACATTTGTTCTCATGTCACATTTTTCACTGAAAACATGCTAAAATCGCAAACGAGGAGCAAAACCCGAAAATAAGGCCAAGTTGGTGCACACTGGTACCGCCATGGACCATCATTATAGAATTATAATGTCAGAATAAAACAAGCATAAAGACGGGTGCATTTTCAGGTGTCAAAAAGTAAGTGAAAAATAATTATCGGCATCTATGATTCACCGAAAAAGAAACGATTTATCAGCTACTCATGCTCTCCGAAAATTTTAAATCGCCGTTGCTTTTCTCGCGAAAACTGCTGTGAGCGTATAAAAGTCTCTCGCTTCTCACATTCTCATTTGCTTCTCCAAGCGGGTGAAAAAGGACGTTTTGACGTAGACTACGTCTTACGGCAAGGGTAGGGTGTCAAATGAAAATCTAAAATATTGCGACCGTCACGAAAAACCGTACGTTTTGTACGCGAATAACTCAAATAATTCACGATAGATTTACATGATTTCTTCTTCAATCGGTCGGAAATTTTACCGCGCTCCAATTCAATTGTCAAACATTTTTCTCAAACAATAGTAAACTATTGAAAATAACGCAAATATAAGGTGATGTCTTATAATGTCATTTTGCAGAGTAAATCTATATAAATAAAAATGAGTTGGGGTTTCCTTTGTCACGATTTAACTCGCGAGCAGAAGGACCGTTTGGCAAGATTTTTGCTTTGTTGGATTTGTCTTGAACACCGGAAGGTTCTTATGATGGTTTGAAACCCCTCCCTTCTCTGGAAAGGGGGGCTTCCATACAAGTGAAGCACAAATTTCTGCATAACTCGAGAACTGATCAAGCAGAGGAACCCAAATTTACCATGCGGAAGTGTTTGGAGACAAGCAATGTTTCTATGGTAGTCAGAGAGCCCTCCTCTCTCTAGAAAGGGAGGCTCTCGTACAAATGAAACAGAAGTTTCTGCATATCTCAAGAACTAATCAAGCAAATGGAACCAAATTTGGCATGTGGGGTTTTCTGGAGGAGACAAATATTTTTATGGTGGTTTGAGACCCCTCTCCTCTCCTAGAAGGGGTGCTGTCATACTGTAATTTCTTCATAACTCTAGATCTAATAAAGCAAATGGAACCAAATTCGGCATGCGGGGATTTTAAAGGCAATAAATGTTTCTAAGATAGTTCGAGACCTCTCCTCTGTCTCTGTTAGGTTGGGGGGCGGTGCTTCCATACAAATGAAACAAAAGCTTCTACATAACTCGAGAGCCGGTAGAGGTTTTTGAAGGCAAGAAATGTTTCTAAGGTAAATCGAGACTCCTCCGCCCTCTGAAAAAGGGGGGCTCTCATACAAATGAAACACAAATTTGTACATAACTCGAGAATTAATCAAGCATATGGAACCCAATTTGGCATGTGGAGGTTTTTGGAGGAGAAATGTTTCTATGGAAGTTTGAGACTCCTCCGCCATCTGGAAAGGGGCGGGAGGGGGGTTTCCATAAAAATGAAACACAAATTTCTGAATAACTCGAGAACTTAGCAGTTAATAGAACCAAATTTGGCATGTGGAGGTTTTTGAAGGCAAGACTGTTTCTAATGTGGTTTGAAACTCCTCCGCTCACTGAAAGAGGGGTCTCTTATACAAATAAAACACGAATTTCAGCATAACTCAAGAACAAATCAAGCAAATGGAACCAAATTTGGCATGTGGAGGTTTTTGGAGGGTAGATTTCTATATACATAAAAATGAATTTCTGTCTGTCTGTCTGCCTGTCAGACCCTTATAGACTCGGGAATTTCTGAACCGACCAACGTGAAAATTTATATAAAGGGGTTTTTTGGGCTGAGGAAGGTTCTTATGATTGTTTAAGACTCCTACTCTCTCAGGAAGGGGGGCTCTGATACATATGAGACACAAATTCCTGCATAACTCGAGAACTAATCAAGCAAAACGAATCAAATTTGGCATGTGGGGGGTTTTGAAGGCAAGAATGTTTCTATAGTGGTTGAAGACCCCTCCCCTTTTTGAAAGGGTGGGGGGTTCAAACAAATGAAACTCAAATTTTTATTATAATCGAAGAGCTCCGTGTGATGGTTCGAGAACTAATCAAGCAAATGGAACCAAATTTGGCATGTAGGGGGTTTTGAAGGCAATCATTGTATGGTGGTTTGAGAAACTTTGTTTGAGGACTCCCATACAAATGAAACACAAATTTCTACCAAAAATGAGAATTATCCAGGATACTTAAACACAAAACGTGTATTTCTCGGGTAAGAAGCATGTTTTGATAGAAGTTTGAACCCCTGCTTATTCAAGAAAAAAAACTCATTCCGAAATAAACCCATAAAAGTGCCAGTTACATTCAATTTTCCTTCATTCAGTTGCAAGCGTAGCAGCGCACGCATCGGGTTCAGCTAGTTTACCAAATTTCCTATCACAGATTTCAAATCGAAGCAAGGAACGTCTTGCATCATCTTCTTCTTCTTTGTGTCAGAGAGAGACTTTAACCAATCATGTCATTCGTCTCTCCATGTACGTCTCGCAAGCAGCTGAGAACGGCAAACGCACACTTAGGAAAATTTTGCCTCAGTCGTTTGGCAGCATTGAAGCTGTGCGGAGCTGGTCGCAGGCAGCTGGTCGCAGCTGCTTCATTTGCCGGCAGCGGAGCTGGTCGCAGAGGCAGCTGATGGTAATATGTACTACGATGAGGTAAAATGGCGGATTATGGGGGCGCACAATCACGTCGGTTTGTGCAAGCCGCCATCTTACCTCATCGTGACGATTGCTTCGCCGCGACTTTGAAAACGCTGCTGTTTGGAGTAAAGCGTCTTTGGGGCGAGCAGCAGTAGGTGAAAATAATCTCTCCTTTTGAGAACAACCAATCCAGTTCAGAGAGTTGTTTTTATAAGAATTAAATTAATATTTCGTTGGGTTTGTGCACCATTTAATCTAGTGCCGATTTGTTCGTTGCCAACAACTAATTGGGACGCTGGAGAAGGTCCTTAAACTCGAGGTAGGAAATTGATATTTATTAAATTTAAATCAATTTGACAAAGTGCATGTCATCATAGCAATTGGATATCTCTCTATGTTATCGCTCCCTGTTTTAATAAATTTCAACATAGTATTAATTGTATTCTGGTGATGACATGCGCCGCGTGCTTTTACATCATACGAACCTACACATGATATCGATACAAATAATGCGTTGAACATATTTTAATGCGTGATTATTTTTTCAGGTGTTTATCTTATATTTAGGGTATATGTCCCTTGACTCAGCCTATTATGCAATGATCGATTACATTATATATTACAACTCATATAGTTTTTAAGCTGTAAGCGAGACTAAACTAGTTAGACACTTGCTAAGATACGCTTGATAAGACATTTGGTAGTATGGATCATGAAAAGTTACACAACTCTTTTTATAAAGTCAGCAACATTCGAGGGATATGGATTTAATGTCGGTCTATAAGCACCAAATTGGGTCTATTCATGGATGCAACTTCGTCCCATTCGATGGATTTATTACTAAATGCAGCCTTTGTTCGTTTTTTTTTCTGATTTTATGAGTTACGGCATTGCTAGCTGTATTCGATTTACTTAATACAACATTTCACAAAACATACTTAAGTAAAACTGCACCTTAACACTTAAGTGATGTTCATATATGATTCATAAGTCATTCAATAATGAAAACATTGTAATTCACTATACAATGATTTTGTTCCTTCTTTTTGTGTTTCAATGAGTCACTAGAATATAAACAATCGCAAATTTATGCATTTCTACTTGAAATTTTACCAATAACAACCTTTTTACTACGTTATTGATACAACAGGCCAAAGTTGGGAACATACAAAAAATTATGTCCCAACATTGGGTCTACGATTTTAGCCATATTGAATTCACTAATTTACCTTATATTCACATAGAAACATGAATAATAATTTCACAAGAAAACCATTGACCATATTTTAGGTACGCATTTCACGTTATATTCCCAACTATGGCCTTATGTATTCCTCACATAGTAAAATGTAGAATATAAAAGTTTTCAATGGAAAAGTAAAAGTGAGCGGTTGTGTATTTTTCGAAGGGCTTATTCATACCAACACCTATATAACTAAATGAATATAGTGGGAATTTTAATGTTTTGAAATGGAATGGCCGATTGATCTTATGAGAAAGTCATTGAGATGTTATAAAGAAGCTTTATATTTCGTATAGTATACCGAATATAGCTGAATGCCCAATGCGATAATATAAATAAGTGCCCGGAGCAATGAAATAAATAAACTTTACTAAAATTCGTTCGAACAAGTATCCTTAATGATATCCATATCCATCGAAAGTTTTCGACTCAATAATGTTAGTTGGTGACTTTTCATGGTCCAGTACAGCAAACGCCTTGTTAAGCATGTCTTAGCAAAGGTATAACTAGTTGAATATCGTTTCTAGTTAAATTATTGTGTGAGTTATAGTTAAAAGTGTAATCGTGCGCTACATAATCGACTGAGTCAAAGGACATGTACTCTATATACTTGTATATAACCTTATAACAACTGCAAGATAATTTTTGTTATTTTCTGTTTGATAAAACTTTCTGAACTTTGAACATTTTTAGAGACGCTTACACATCTGAAAATGTTGCAATTGATTATAGTGTTTTCATAGCAATCACTAAACCTGTCGGATATCTTCTGATAACGAATTTTATCGTTATTTGAATTCTAGAGTATTTCAATGTTTATTATTACCCTTGAAATCTAGAATTGCTAAAATAGCATAAATTGCAAATCTTTGATTATTTCAAGTTGAATTTTGCAAAAGCATACTACAACTCAGATTGTATACAAATGATCCGAATGGTATGGTATTTAAATGGTGAATGTTAAAAAGGAGACAAGGTATCAGTCAAAATATATGTTTGTATTTCAGGGCCACCAAAGAGTTATAAAGAGTGTACAATAGAATTTTCCCACATATTGACTTAATAAAACCAAACGGCCCTTTTCAGGGCCACCAAATAATATCTCAAGAGCGTACAAAAGAATTTTCTTACATACTGGCTTCAAAACGCTGGTCTAATGTCCCATAAGAGCCGCAGTCATATTGTGACTTAAACTGCTTCTATCGGTAAGGGTAAGCGACCGGCACGAATAATTGAAACCCTTTTAACGCTAATAATAGCCACACAGAATTTCCCTGACATTATAATGCATCACTTGGTTTAACGTAGTCTACGTCAACCGGTCGTGTCTTGTACACAACCCCACTGATTTTTCTTCTCAAGTAGGCGAAAATTTCGGTCTCTGGTTTACACCATCGTACAAATGAGATTCCAGTTCCACCTGTCCATACAATGCCTTGGTTTTCTTTGTATCATAGTAGGCTGCAAGTAAACGGAACAGATTTAATAAATTTCACAGTTGCACTATGACGGTGTGGCATCGTATTCGTGATTCGCAAAAAGACATTTGAATGGTCGTGGGAGTGTCCCGGTAGACCTTGAAATGAGTTTTAGGCTGAGAAAAGAAAGGACAACTATCCGTGAAGGTGGTAACAGGCCGCCCGAGGTCAGCTCTGATTCCGAGGGTTATCGCTGCCATCAAGAAGAAGATGCGGGCGAATCCAGCTGGATTATTCAGTATGGCGTGTCATAAAGCCCAAGGCCTGTTCTTAACGTCACATGAGTACAGCAATCCTCAGACAAACATTGACCCGTGCCTGGAGAGAAATGCCTGTTCCTAAAGAATGTGCTTGAGAAAAACAATGCAACACTTTCTTTTGTGTACAACTAAGAGGGTGTCCCACATCAAATTGCATCACGAAAAACTCGCTGGAGAATATTACCCATTGGGTATTTTCTCTTGATAATTTGGATAAAAGTAGTTTAGAGTCATACATTAATTGTTATGTTATGTATTCTCCGTGCGTGGAGTAACGATTATGATGTAGAAGGAGATGTTCGCTCATCACCATGAGGCACCGAGAGTGAACATTAATGTTTTTGGCTAGAATGAATGATATGAAGAGAAAGTTTTGATAGTTTCGTCAGTGTGTGGCAGGCTTGGAAATAGAACAGATGTTTTAGAAAATTGAGCGAAAAGGGCATGTCTACAGTGGTACTTGAACCAAAGACGTCCAGTTTTGCCTAACATCCCACTGCGGGGTAGGTTGAAGCACGGACTAAGTCCACCACTTCAACAGGCAAAAATGTCCGGTTTGGAAGACGCTCATGTACCACTGTGGCTTGTATAGTTATTCTAGCGATTCCACGCACGGAGAATACATAACATAACAATCAATGTATGTAAAAAGCCAAAAACATTAATGTTCACTCTTGGTGCCTCATGGTGATGAGCGAACATCTCCTTCTACATCGTTATTTTACTGACTTTTTATCCAAATAATCTTTCTCTAACTTTTCGGCGCCAATGCGAAAAGGCCTTTATAACAATTGAATTTTGAATATCTAAGTGATGCCAAATTATAATTATGCCCACCGAAGCTGAAGCAGCTTTCATTTTACGATATTTATGCTAGATGGTGTATATGCCAAATGACCAATGTTTTCATTTTTTTCTTTTCCAAATGGTCACTATGCCAAACGTCCTTTATGCCAAATGACCATTGATTATCCAACATCTTATGCCAAATGACCGAATTGACCATGTTCGTGTTGGAAACGAAATCATCCGTTATAGTTTTGTATTCGCGGTAGAATAAAACATAGAACGCAACATACAGAACTGGGCAAAGTGAAGTACGCATCTTCCATAAAGGGTGTCCACGATGAAATTGCCACACACAAAATTGATTCGTAAAATTCGAGTTTTCATTCGATTGCCATCAAATTTTCAGGGATTGAGAAGTAACTATTAAATTTCATTTTACTATTTTACTCGTATTTTATTAACAGTCAATACGCAAATGCCCGCACCTTGGCCTTAACCCCGGCCATAAGATTCTGCACAACCTGTGAATCAACCGTTTTTTACATGTAAACCCATACTTTCTTCAGTTCCTCGACTGTCTTCACTACCTTAGGTGCTGCTTCATAATCGCCCAGTACTTCTCGATGGGGCGGAGCTCCGGAGTGTTGGGAGGGTTGAACATTTTCGGCACGAAATTGACCTTATTGTCCGCATACCACTTCAGCACGTCCTGGAGTAGTGGCATGAGGCCAAATCCGGCCAGAAGATTGTTGGGACGTTGTAGGCCTTCAGGAGAGGAAGCAGCCGCTTCTGGAGGCACTCTTTATGTACACCTGTCCGTTCATCGTGTCCTGGTCACGAAAGGTGCACTCGCTTCCCGCACGTGCAGATGGCTTGCCAAACCAGGAATTTCTTCGCAAATTTGGACATCTTCTGAGTGCGGACATGCTCCGGAACGTTGAACTTATCCTTGGCCGTGAAAAACAGGTTGCCGGGGATCTGTTTGAAGTCGGCCTTCACATATGTTTCGTCGTCCATGATGCAGCATTCAACTTTCGTCAGCATGTTGACGTACAACTTCCTGGCACGGGTTTTGGCGGACTTGTTTTGCTTCTCGTCGCGATTAGGGGCCTTTTGTACCTTGAACGTTCGAAGCCCAACCTTAGTTTTGGCCTTTTGGACAAAACTTCGGCTTAGGTGCAGCTTCTTAGCCACATCCCGAACGGGGCGTTCGGATTTCGGCTGAAGGCCCCAACTACGCGGTTGTGATTTTTGGTGTTGTACGGAATACTTCTTCCTTCACTTCGCTTCCGATCGGTGGTCAACCGTTCCTCGAACCGCTTAATCACTCGCGACACCGTGGAATTCGCGATTCCCAACGTTTTAGCGATGGAACGATGCGAGAGATCCTTGTTCTCGTGATGAATGCGCAACATTTTATCACGCATGAGCTGTTCTTTCGACTCCATTTTTCCGAGTTTTGATCACAGGACTTTAAAATTTGCAGGATGTAAATAATGCACTATAAACTAAATCCACCCAAATTTTCATTAAATTCTACCCAACGGTTAAAAAGTTAGAGCAATTTCATAGTGTGGCAATTTCATCGTGGACACCCTTTAAAGATCAGTGCTACAATTACTTTATCTGGTGGCACTGTTTCTAGTCTCAAAAATAATGAATACCTCAGAAATCAATATGAATCCGCATCGTATTGCAAGAATTTCAATTGTTCTGCTTCATTCTAGGTTGCGCGCCGAAGGTTTAAATAAACACCGATGAATGAAAAAGCTTAGTCGAGAATGTTTGTTTGAAGGTTGATTTGCTGAAGCTGACTAAGAAGTGGCTGTTACTTCGGGACTGGTTCTACCTTCCAGGATTGGGTCCTCTGATGAGAATGATTGGTGGCCGAACTTCCTCCTTGGCATTCGGACGGCCTTATTGTTCAGGGTTTCTTCCAGCGCGGTGAGTACCAACAGGTTCAAGAAAGCGGCACCATCAGGTAAAATTTACAACCAACTTTATTTACACAAACTACATTTAAAACACTTTATTTAAGTAACACTACATAAAAGCATCCTATATTTATTACAACTAAACAAAAATTTATTCTGCTTATCGAGCTGGCCTTGTCCTATCTGATCATAAAAACTAAAACTATTTATTCCTAGGGTATTGTCTTATCCTTAAAAATGCATATGCAATTATTCTTCTATTCAGGGTGACCACTTAATTTTTATTTTCAAATTCCCGGTTTTTTCCCGGTTTTCTCGGACCAAATGTTAAAAATTTCCCGAGTTAAGACGCGGTTCATGTAGTAATGAACTAGAATAACGTATAGAAAACAATTACTCTAAGCGAACAATTTTGAACGAATTGAATTCCAAAGCTTAATAAAATGATATTTTCAGTATAAGTGTTGTTTATAATATGACTACATTTTAGGACCCAACTATTTACAAATTCTGCTTTCAGTTTTAGGCCCATGAAGCTAAAGAAAATAATTTAGATGATAGTCTGATAACAGATGACAGTCTGAAAGTCAGTTTGTGTATGTACCGCCAAATGATTTCTTTGTATTTTTTTTAAGAAACTTTTCCCAAAGATTCTATGAAAAGTTCTCAGCCAATGCTTGAGAAATTTCTGTTTGTAGCCATTCCTCCAGCTATTCTTTCAGCAGTTTCTTCTGGCAGTTCATTGGCTGTTCTGTTAAACTTTCTTGTGATGACATTTATGGTGGAATCCCTGAACTTATGAAGTTTTGTGATTGTAAAGGAATCCCTGGAAGACACCTGAAGGAACTAAAAACTATGAGGTAATTGTTGAAATAATTCTTGGAAAAAACTCTGATTTATTGAAGAAATTTAAAAAAAATTGTTTGCACGTGTTTCATAATCTCGTGTATTCAATTCTTCAAGTTAAATATTTTTCAAGGGGTTTTGTAGAATTATTTATAAGTTTTGTCTAGAATGTTTGCAAGGATTCTTAAACATAAATCTCTAAACATTTCTTCAAGTATTCCGCAGTGTTTTTTTTAAGTTCCTCAATCGATTGCTTGACAAAATTCGACAGAGTTTCCTACAAGGATTTCTATAAAAATATTGTTCTTCTAATTTAGAAATATCTTCATGCATTCATGCCGAATAGAAGAATGTTCTCGATATTTATTTTAGTTATTCGAAGCATAATATTTTGAAAGTGATTTTTAGTTATCTTTAATATCATATTGCCGTGCGAAAACCTATTTTCATAAGGGCCAATGTCACAAACGTAAACAATGGCTTCTTCCGCAAATTTCTTGAAAATGCAAACTCACTGCAAACAACTCCGCTTCTGTACAATCATCGTGGTAATTCCCTATGATTAAGTTAGCATTCTCGAGAAATCTAACCAATCCGTCAAAAGCTGCTGAAACGTGTCAGTTCTCATTTGATAATTATCAAATGTACCTGCCACTTTTGGTTCTTTGTGCAAGCTATAAATGCAAAAAGCTACCACTGGAACAGTTGATGCAAGATATTTATAGTTACTTATCATGCAGCCTCAAATGATCCAAGGAATTCCAGATGATACAAAATATCTTGGATTTGAAGCATCGTTCTGCATCGATCTGCCACCAAATGGCTATCGTTCTAGTCAGTTGTCAACAGGAACTGCATCGTGTGTTGAACCCAAGAAGCTGTACACTTTGAAGGAGCTCAATTCAATTTCTAAAACATATGAGATACAGGCCATCGAAGATCATGACTTGGAAACTTGTTGGAGAAAACTGCTGTGTTTCAAACAAGCAGATGGGAAACTGACTTTTATCTTGCTTAGAAAGTTCATTGCGAACTTTCTACAATCTGAATAAGACCATCTAAATTCGAATGTTTGAAGCAAGGTTCTTGCCAAGATTTTCTGCTGTTAAACACAGATAAAAAAGATTTTTTGGTGAAAATTAAAGATGGGAATGAAAAATATTGTGGCAACTCTGGTCGCAACAAACTTACAAGAATGATCCACACGCAAAAAAAAACACAGTAGAAACTACCATTTCGAGGGTCAAATTGAGCGCAAACACCAACAATTTTCACCTGACTATATATGCGTTTGATTTTACCATGCCTGCGATTGAAGTCAACCATAGTAGAGTTGGTATCAACATAAGGTCTGTCAAATATACCACTAACGTTGAAAGTTTGAAGATAAACGTAGTAAATTTGACTAAAATTTCATGGTAGTTAGGCGTAGTCAGGTAAAATGGTAATTTCTACTACAAGATTTTTTTCTTTGCAGGATATTTCAAGCAAAACAATGCATTAGGTCCTAAGTAACAATGAGAGACTCTCTTTGTCGACTTTCTCTTTGGGTTCCTACGGCTATGTAGAAACATGTTCAACTATTTTCAACATACAGTACGGTAGTATAAAATGTGATTATGGTTTCAATACGTTGAAAACATCACCAAATCGTTTAATAGACAAGCTATAACCAAAGAGAAAGTCGACAAAGAGAATCTCTCATTGTTACTAAGGACCTAATGCATTGTTTCGCTTGACTTATAGAAGGTAAATTAATTGACTCTAAAATTTCACAGATCGTTATAGATGAACACGCTAAGAAAGGAATACCTAGAGCTCGATGATAATAACACACAATCTAAGTTATGAACAATCATGTGAACATAAATTCCCGGTTTTCTCCCGGTTTCTCCCGGTTTTTTAGAATTCCCGGTTAATTCCCGGTTTTCCCGGTTTTCCCGGTTCCGTGGCCACCCTGACTATTCATGTATCATCTCCTTATAGTTTGTCGGCATTTGTAGAGGTGAGCTGTGTTGACTTTCGACGTTGAGAGACCGATGACAGCAACACGTTCCACGATCCAATGCAGCAATCTGTCGATGTGTTGTCTGGTGTCACGCACGGTTGTGTGTTTTTCACTTAAATATTGATCAACTCCTCAACAATGGCTGGTCAAAGGAAGAGAATGTGTTTCAATTGTGAGCAAAAATGTTCAGTTCATCACTAGGTTCATCATCCCACGACGATTTTCAACTCAAAGTGAAATTGTATGACATGTTCTTAAAATAGGGTAACGGGAAGTAATGTTAGCCTAGCTCCTTAATTCGGTCTATGTACCAAATATGTCATTAATTTGTGCGATAATAAACAAAAGCATGCAACAATATCAAAGCATGTGTACAGCTTCTAATTCAGACGTTTAAATAACAACATTAGAAGGTTTAATTGAGCACAGATGTTGTATAGACAACGCTATAAGTAGAATATCAATTAAGCTCAATTAAAGCATCACTTGGCTACTATTCAATATGCAACATTGAGCTTATATAGACGATTCGTTTATACTTCATTCAATTCTAGGATAGAGCAGTTGGTATGTCACGTAGTTGAGAATACGAGGGTTGTTGGTTCAAATCTCGCAATTAAATGTTATTAAATAAATACTATATATAGTTTCTTAAAGAACATGTATAATAATATCAAATTGAATATGCATAAGGGTGAACAAATTACTTCTGACCATTCAACAGGGCACTAACTTTTTTACCATTGGGTAAAAATCAAGCAAATTTTGCACACTTTCTCATTGATGTGTATTGTTTACATGCTGTCAAACCTCGAAGCCGTGTTTTCGATTCAACGAAAATGGAGGTGAACCAACGCGAGTCGAGAGAACAAATTCTTTCCAAACACCCGGAATTTCTTGACCTGTCGCACCGGCAGTTGGGAAAAATGTTGAACATTCACCATTCAACCGTCTCCAGAGTGTTGAAGCGGTTCCAGGACGGTTGACGTTGGACCACGGCAAAGGAGCTGGACGAAAATCGGGACCGGAGAACAAAAAGACGGAGGGAAAGGTGAAGCGGATGATTAAAGCAAATCCCAACGTCTCAAGCCGTGATTTGGCTAAAAAGATCGGCATGTCGCAGAGCTACGTCCAGAATGCAAAGAAGAGAGCTGGACTACATACATACAAGGTACAGAACTTCTCAACCGCGATGAGCGGCAACAATCGACTACAAAACTCAGGCACGGAAGCTCTACGAGAAGATGCTGACAAAATATGGCTGCTGTGTGATGGACGACGAAACGTATATAAAAGCCGATTTTAAGCAAATTCAAATTTAAATAACAAAAAGCAAATTCAAATAACAAATTTAAGAAGAAGAAAATGTCGAAGTTCGCCTCCAAATGAGTGAGCCTTTCGTGACAAAGGGCACAGTAAATGGCGAGATCTACAAATCTGAGTACCTCGAGAAGCGCCTTTTGCCGTTCTTGCAGCAGCACGACGAGGCTCCGCTATTTTGGCCAGATTTGGCATCATGCCACTATTCTAAAAGTGTCCTGGAGTGGTATGAGGCCAATTCTGTCCATTTTGTTCCAAAGGACATTAATCCGCCAAAATGTTCGGAGCTGCGCCCGGTGGAGCAGTACTGGGCAATGATGAAGCGGGAACTTCGGAAGAGCAAGAAGAAGAAAAAATGGAAAAAAAAAACTGAGAAACTAGTACCGGATGACACTGTAAAGACATTGATGGAGGGCATCAAGCAAAAATGCGTTCAATTTTACACAAAAGGCTCCATCGATTAACTTTTCTTTTGATTTTTGAAGCAAATATATGTCATGCACCAAAACACCCTAAAATTTTGGTTTGATTCCAAACATTTTAAGAAAATTGCATGACATTTTCGGTGTGGCAATAATTTCGTGTTCGCTCTTTAGTATAAAATGTCTATATCGTATAGAAAATCATACAATAAAACCAAAGAAAGTTTTATGAGCATTTAAAAGGTTGAACAAAGTTCTATGAATGGCACCACAGCTTTTTTAATGTGCTTAGTGATGTTGAAGTAATACATATTTCATCATGACTTTTAATTAACAAGGATATTATTCTTAAAAAAAACTCGCTTGGCTCAACAAACATCGTTTTGACTTTCGGAATTACTCCTTAGTTGTGCTCAGAGACAGCAGTTATTCAATTATCAGCTGAACTCCATTGCTGCAAACTTGCTTCTTAAGCATATGTAATTGGCAGTGTTCAAAAGCACTATGCGACAGCCTAATAACTTCTCCAAATTTGTGTGAATAAAGCCTGAACAAAAGCTGTGATTGAAAATAGTTCAGAGTTTATTCAACACGATGCTGAATAAAAACCGCCATAAAGATGTTTTTTAATGAGTGATTGTTTTTGGGATGTCCAACGTAAATTTTAGTTTCCGCAGTATTCTCCTACACAAATCATTCAGAGTATTTGCAACTGGAATTTTCACGTCCCTCACAAGTGCACACACTATTTTTCCTCGAAAGAAAGCAATCCATAAACAAGCTAAGTCAGCAGTTTATGAAACACCATCATCATCAGCAGCACCAATTTACCTCGGCAGACAAAAATCTTTTCCAGTGGGCTGTATAGGCGATACAGACGAACCCAAAAACGATTCACCCAATTTGAGCCGGAATATCTTTTAAGACACTTTCAAACCCGGAACCGGTGTAAAAACCTGTGCAAAAATTCGTGGATCTTTTAATCGGAAAAAACATCTATTCAGAGTTCACTAATTCGTTCTCCGAATAACAGCGGCGGTACGACGGACGGATGACGGTGGCAGAAACAAGAAAATGGACGCGTCCTCTTCCAGGCGACGGCGGCTTGCTCAGACAATCGGCCAATGACTTTACTTCCCTGGCCGCTGGCCCTTGCAAAAACTTTGACGAATCTGGCGTTGTGTAGTGGATTGCAGCATTAGCCAAGCTCTTCGGTAGTAGAACGACCTTCGAAACTGTAGCAATTTTAGCATTTCTCCTTCAATATCCCTTTCCATTGCCGATTCTAATAGAAGCTTTCGCACCTTTCACTCGAGAAAAAATCTGCCAACAAAATCCTCACTTCATATACTAAAGTCATAGTATCCAGCTGACAAGTAAAGACCTGAAGTAATTTTCGCCATAGCCGACGTAGTTAATGGACAACTGCTCAGTATGTGGCGGAATGTCATTTTTTCCCTGCAGATTAATCGAACGGAATATTGCCCCGCATGGAAAAGTGACAGCCCCATTTAGATTACACGAGCAGGTGTTACTAATTGCTTACGAAGTTTTCCTTCCTTTTTCAGCTGCATACAAGAAGGTAAAGTAATACCGACAGTAAAAAGCATTTCTTGACCATTTCTTGTCCTATCCTAATGCACATTGCCTTGAGCTGCATACTAGGCTTAACGCAAAAGTTAAAAGGCTTTCGACAGCGAGAAGGCGAAAGCATGAGAACATGAGGCTTACATGAGCATGATTGACCGCCCGACGGACGCAACCCTGCGTTATTGCCGTGATCAGCTGTATTTGCAACAAAGAACCAACAGATGATGTTTGGGACTAACATGCATCTTCAATGTGTAAAAACTGGTGACCCATTACAAAGCAATACCGGCGCCGGCCGTGTCCGAATGCTGGTCAAATAGGGAATGGGAAGGAACGTGTTGACATGATACTCGCTTTGAAGGAAGCCGAGAAATCCTCTGCACTTCCACGAGAAATCACTGGGATGTTGGATAGTTGGGGAAAGGTTAGTTGCTGGGTTCGTTTTGGTTAACGATAAGCTGAAAGTATGTAGTATACGCCAATAGCAATGGACCGCTCCAATGTGACTGAAAAGAGACAAGCGTAACGAAAAACAAAACAAAACGAAATAGACAAAATAAAATAAAACAGGATATTAGATATTGTCTTCAAAATATGGTAGAAATAAATTATTTGTTGCTTTGCAAACCAGCTCTCCTCGAAATCCTAGATGGCCAAGTGTTGCTGGACCGCAGCTGCTGCCGTCGGCACTCATCCACATCAACCCGTCCGTCGCCGACGTGTCGGAAACCTTCCGGTAGTAACATGATATGTGTGTCTAATACACTCTTCTTGTACTGATTAATTTACAAACTAATCCTGAACACCGAATCAAAATTCACTTTGGCACGTTTGTGGTATTTTTCTTTGAAATCTAGTTCTAGATACTGGCATATCTTCCCCCACAATACCCGCAAACGACGACACTTTAGACCTGAGCTCGCTTGAGGGACAATCACCACACACAACAGCGCAATTGATTGTATGCCATTTTTTAAATGAAACGCGAGCACGGCGCGATCCCACGACACGCAATACACTTCTATTTTCAGCTCACCGGAACCAATTGCACACGCACACTAGTAATCCGCGACGCAGAACAACGTGACGCGCGACGAGGTGCTACTGCCGCCGACGTCGCGCTACATAATACCGTTGTGTTGTTGTTGCCGCTGATGCGATGCAAACTATTGCCAACACACACACAACCACGTACCTCTATATATTTACGTTTTGATGAATCGCATCCACGGTGAGTGAATAAAAACCAAAATCCAATCCACCATTCTCACACCAACACCACTGCGCTTCTCCCAAAAAGTGCAAACGAAACCGACAGACGTAGAGAGAGCGCTATCACCTCAACGCGAGAGGGAGAGGTTGAGCGAAAAAAAATTTCAGCAAGACAACTTTTCTTCACTGCCAATGGAGGCTGAGAGCCAAGCAAAACACTATTTTTCACCACTTTTCCAAACTTTTTAGCGACGGAAAATATCACTTCCACAACGTACGTGAATTCTGCTAGCCTGGAGAACACTTTTCAGGCGCTTTCGAGTGCGATTTCACCCGCACAGTGTAAAAAGTACTCTTCATTAGTGTCTTGATTATGACCTGTTGTCACCGACAGCGAAGGAAAACATGTTCACTTTTAACCAGAGTCTACTACGATCTTTCAGGGGTTTTTTTTTACATTAAGAGTCGATAAAGTAGATTTCTAGGGTTTTTTTTTTTTCATTAGGGCGAATTTAACATTGAGAGACTCTCTTTGACTACTTTCTCTTTCATTCAGATTCCAATCACCTTTACGTTTTTCATTCTACTATTTGTAGAGTATGCTAGTCAGCACTGTTGTGTTTCGATCTGTAGTAAAGAATGCCTCGAAAGTGTTATAATGGTGCTGTAATCAATGAAAGAGAACCCGGAGAGAATCTGTCAATGTTAGATTCGCCTAATGAAAAAAAACCCGAGATTTATCGGATTTATGATTGTGATTTTGTGCATTTCGGTTGCGGCGGAATTTTTTTATTATATTATGAACATTGTTCAAAATACACCATATTCATGAAATCTTGACCGGGTTTCTCATTGAGAACAGATTGTTTACCGAGTAGATTTTATCGTAGTGGCTCGCTGAAATTTGATTCCAATCCCACGTTTATGGTAGATGGGTGACAGATGAAGTGCTACAAAGGTTCAGGTTTAGTAGTCTGGAATCCAACGTCAAGACTATACTCCCGCCGTCCTGTCATAAACGAGAAGTCTAAACTCCCGGTCTACTGAGGTCTACTACAAGAGACTTTCTACATACAAATTAACATATCTCAAAATAATTCATGCCACCAGAAAGTTTTATTTAACAGCTTATTGATTCACTCAGCAGCTCTTCTACTTCAAAAGAAAACTAAAAGCTAACTTTTCCACTTGAACGAATATCTATTTCCATTTTCCCAAGCAAGCATATGGCCAAAAAGTGTATGTGCAGCTTGCAAGTCGTTTTTGAGTATGATGTTCATCACTTGAATATCAACCGACACGCAAGCTTCCCCACCCCATCTGTCCGCCATAAAACCGGAATCATGATAAATTAATTACCTTCAAACAAAAAAAATACTCCCGTCACGCTATCAAGAGGCAGCCAGCCCCGCCACGATACAAGGGGAATACAATTTTCATCCCGGTCCGGATCGGGACAAGCAAGAACAAGCGCCTCGGCAGACATCGTAATGTGAAACATGGAGTCGGTTCCTTCTTCGCGATAAAAAGTTATCCCCCTTCGTGAAGTATAATAGTGCTAAAGTCAACCTAGGGTGGGTGGTGGAGCAGAGGGGGGGGGGGGGGGGGTTTACCGGGAAGATTCCCAACTCAAATCAAATTAGCCATCCAATTAATTAAGTTTTACCCCCTTGTCGTTTCTTCGGAGGTGGACGGTTATTTATATTCTTTTTTTCCTGATAAAACCATTTAACTGCTGTTGGCGAAAAACTGGGATGACATTTCAAAGAAAATTAATTAGAACGGCTTCGGAACGCGCGTGGATTATGCTTAGGGATGGATGACGATAGAGAAAGAAAATAACCGAATCCTTTCAGTTGTTGCAGATGTTAGTTTTCCCCCATTTTCCGGGGGGAAGGAGGATTACGTAATGTTTTGAGATGGAGAAATATGATTCACTGCCAAACGGTTACGAAGAGAAGCGATATCAGCAAGCTTACATCAAAATTAGGCGCCATATTCAACAAGTTAGTTCCGCTCGCGGCTCATTGGGTCGGAAAATTGGAACGCATTAAATTATATTTCAGCCGCTGTTCACTGACTGGCTCGGCAGATCAGATCAGATGCCGGAATTCCCACGCCCATCTTGCCGCCGAAAAGCGCCCAGTCCCCCAACCGCTGGGAAGATATTAGAGTAGGAGAGATGCGGCCAACATCAAAACACTAATCCGAGATGCTGTTGATGAAACCGTGGTGAGATGGCAGACTCCAGCAAAGCCACAAACAAGATACCTAATCGAAGCGAATTGTGTTCGCACCGGTGAGCCTTCGGGTCCCGGTTGGTTAACCTGTGCCTTTGAGAAACTATTTACACCGAAGATGATTGCTTGTTTACTTCGGCGGCTATTGAGTCGGGCGAAAAGAGAGGAGGTGAATGGATACGTCATGATTATCTATTTGCAAATGGAGCCCCATTTCCGGGAAGTCCGCCAACCGATGCCAGATCCGTCCGACCCTTTCGGCCATTGAAAATCAAACACAGGAAGTCTTTTCAGTCCGGACCGGTGCTCTTTCAATCTGAATATTTCCCACTCGTTCTGGGAAGCTGCTCTTGAAAGGCAAAGAAGGATACTTTATGGGAAATAGTTACACTGATATCGCATTCCTCACACAACAACAACAACAACACACATATGGGGATATGATGCCGGTTGTGCCATGGATTCGAACTCGAGCGGAAAATTATTTGCAATTAATAGACTCTTCCGGAGGTACATTTATTGCGAAGATTTGAATCATATAAAGGATAAAGGATAAAGCTTTCATGAATGCAGAATCATTCATTTATGAGAATATTTCATCTTTTTCTTTCGAATCAATGTGATTTTCACTTCGATGACTGAAAACAAAATGATTTTCTTCATATTGGCCACCTAAAGAATGTCCCACAGCAAATTGCGCCACAAAAAAAAACACGAGAAAATCACCCATTGGGTATTTTTTCTTGAAAATTTAGGTAGAAGTAATTTAGAGTGTTTTATTTTGTTATACTTTCATTGCTGTCAGTTTTTCGAAGATTGGAAAATGCTTGAAAATCCTGCAGCTCTCCTAATCGGACATAGAAAAAACTCGGAATCGTGTGATTAAACGTCACAACAAAATTCGGCATCGAACGGAAGAATGCGGTCAGAATGGATGTTCTATTAGTGGTCAGGATCACAAGCGTGTCGTATTAAGCCGAATCCAATGCTTCAGTCAGGGATGTGGTCAAAGTAGAATCTGTCCAGTCTTTCGTTCAGAGGCCAAGGAACGGAAGGAACTGCATACTACAAAGAGAGATGCTGACGACGCCTCATTGTCTTGTCATGGATGATGAGACTTACGTCAGGTGGACGTCCGGCAGTTCAGGATATGTTCTTCACCGCCACACAGATTATGTTCGAAGATGTAAGGAAGCATAATTTTTCAAATTGCAAAGGTATACATGATTGGCAACGTTCGTGAATACATGACGTCAACGGAGATCTACCTCAAGGAGTGTCTACAGAAGCGTCTGCTTCTCTTTGAAGCATCGCATGGCCCTTATTCTGGCCTGATCAGCAACAGGGTCACTTTCGTACCGAAGGACATGCCAACTCTCCCCCCTCAACGCAACGGAACTAAGGCCCATATAAAAATATTGGGCTATAATGAAGCACGCATTACAAAAGCATCCCAAGGAGGTCAAATCTACATGAGGAAACAACATGAGGGAAAAGTTGGGTTTCCGTACAGAAGAAGCTGCAGCCAGATGTTGAACAAAACCTAATGTGTGGAGTTAAGCGGAAGGTGCGAGCGAACGGTTATGATATCGAAATCGAATGAAATAAATATGCCAGAAGCTTACTAATGGGTTACATTTTACTGTCTGAAAGTTTGAAAAGGTCGGATGAGTTAACTACGTAATTTTCTACAGCGTGTTTTCCATGGTGCAATTTGATGTGGGACACCCTTTAGTATAACTTTTTTTTATACTGCACATAGCGTGACGAAACATTCATCACTGAAACACTTGGCGGTTAATAATAACTCAACTTAATTATGCTCGGTAAGTGATCAGGTTACTATGGGTATACTATATGATAATGAACTACACAGGTAACTACAATATCGCAGCACTCCTTCTTGGTTTACTCAATAAAAAACTTAGAACATAAAATTCCACAAAACAAATTATAACAAAACTACATTCAAATACTTAAATGATTTTCAAATTTAATCTTTCAGCCATTCTAAAATGAAAACATTTGAATTCAAGATATGGTTTTCATCATATAACTATAAAGAACAAACCACCTAAGTGGTTTTGCTAAGTCCTATAGACTTCGCGAACAAGTCTCTTAGAAAAAAAACCCTGCTCTTTGCTCAGAAGTCCCCTCAAAAGACCACATCAAGACCAACAACTAAAAATGGCCTATCTCCATTTTGTAAACAAACGCTTCTGACCCTTCTGCTAGCCAATCGCAGGCCACCCACGCAAACCAATGCTATCAAAATGTAAGGGAAATTTTCCCCTTAATGCTGATAGTATTGGTTTTAGTGGATGGCCTGTGATTTACGAGAAACAGCTCAGAAGCATTTGTTGACAAAATGGAGATAGACCCTTATTGACAGGTCCCTGCACTTCCCACTGAAGGTCACCTGGATTCCACTCGAAGTTCCCAGGTCTCACTAAAAGTCCTCTATACATCACGTAGAAGCTGGAATTCACTCAGGAGTCCCTAGACTTCACTAAGAAATTCCTGGAGATCACTCAGATGTTCTTTGGACTTCGCTAAGAAGTCTCCACTCAGAATTCCCTTGGGCATCACTCAGAATTCTCTTGGACTTCGGCTTAGAAGTCCCTGGACTTCGCTTAGAAGTCGCCTGGACTTAATTAGAAGTCTCCTGGACTTCGCTAAGAAGTCCCCTGGACTTCACTCATAAGTTTTCTGAACTTCGTTCAAAAATCCGCTGGACTGCACTCAGAACTCCCCTGGAATTTGCTCAGATGTCTCCTGAACTTCACTCAGAAGTCTACGGGACTTCATTTAGAAATTCTCTGGATATCGCTCAGGTCCGCTGGACTTGCCGAAGTCCGCTGGACTTGGTAGGCTCAGAAGTCCCTCTAATTCGCTCGAGTCCCTAACACGTAGACGCTGGAGTTCACTCAGAAGTCCGCTGGAATTCACTCAGAAGTTCCCTAGACTCCGCCCAGAAGCTGAAATTCATTCAGAAGTATCCAATAGACATCACTCAAAAGTCCCTTGGACTTCACTGAGAAGTCGCCTGGACTTCGCTTTGAAGTCTATTGGATTTCGCTTAGAAGTTTACTGGACTTCGCTCAGAATTCTCCTGGAATTCGTTCGGAAATCCACTGCATTTTGATCAAAAGGCAGCTGGACTTCGCTAGGAAGTCCCTTGGACTTTACTCAGACGTGACTTCATTCAAAAATCCTCTGGATTTCGCTCAGCAGTCTGCTGGACTTCTGTAAGAACTCCGCTAAACTTTGCTCACCGCTTGACCGCTGGGGTTTCCTGGATGTCTACTGGACTTCGCATAAAGTCCAGTAGGCGACTTCGCTCAGAATTTTCCTGAGCATCCTTCATAAATCCGCTGCATTTTGATCAGAAGGCCGCTGGACTTCACTCAGAAGTCCGTTGAACTTCGCTCACCGCTGTACCGCTGGAGTCTCCTGAACTTCACTTATATCCGATGTATTTTGATCAGAAATCCACTGCATTTTGATCAGAAGTCCACTGGACTTCGTCAGAAGTCTCCTAGAATGTGCTCAGAACATCCCTGGACTTCACTCAGAAGTCTACAGGACTTCGTTCAGAAACCCTCTGGACTATACACAGAAATTCGCTGGACTTTGCTCAGAAATTCAATGGACTTCACTCAGATGTCCGATGGACTTGGCTCAGAAGTACCCTAGAATTCGCTTGGAAATCCGCTGGACTTGGTTCAGAAGTACCCTGGTTTACGCTCAGAAGTCCACTCGCATTCGTTCAAAAGTCCCCAGGACTTCACCCAAACGCTGGAATTCAATCAGAAGTTCCAAGCCTTCGCTCAGAAGTCTCGAGGACTTCACACAGCAGTTCACTAAAATTTACTCAGAGTTTCCTTAGACTTAGCCCAGAAGCTGCAATTCACTCAGAAGTCTAATGAACTTTGCTCAGAAATCTTCGTGACTTTGCTCAGAACTACCCAGGACTTCACTCAAAAATCTCCTGTACTTCACTCAGAAGTCTCTTAAACTTCGCTCAGAAGTTCGCTGGACTTCGCTCAAAGCCCGATGGACATGGCTTCAGAAGAACCCTGAATTACGCTCTGAAGTCCACTTGAAACCGTTCGAAAGTCCCCTAAAATTCATCCAAACGCTAGAATTAAATCAGAAATTCCTAGCCTTCGCTCAGAAGTCCCTAGGATTTCACTCAGAAGTGCACTGGAATTCACTCAGAGTTTCGCTCAGAAGTTCCCTGAACTTTGCTCAGAAGTATCCTGGATTTTACTCAGAAGCCTCACGAACTTCGTCCAGAGATCCACTGCAATTTGATCAGAAGTCCGCTGGACTTCACGCAGAAGTCCCCTATACTTCGCTCAGAAGTCCATTAAAATTCACTCAGAAATCCTCTGGACTTCGCTCAATAGTCTTCTTTACTTCACTCAGAAGTCTCTTGAACTTCACTCAGAAGTACCCTGGATTGCGGTCAGAAATCCTCTCGCATTCTCTCAGAAGCCCACTAAACTTCTTCACCCAGACACAAGAATTAACTCAGAAGTCCTTAGACTTCACCAAGACGCTACAATTCATTCAAAAGTCTCCTGAACTTTACTCAAATGTCACCTGGACATCCCTCAGATGTTCCTTGGACATCACTCAGAAGTCCTCTAGACTTCATTCAGAAGTCCCCTAAGATTCGCTCAGAAGTCCTCTGGACTTCACTAAAAGTCTCCTGGACTTTTGACAGAAGTCTAATGGACTTCACTTAGAAGTTCGCTGGACTTCGCTCAGAAGTCAACTGGACTTCACACAGAATTTCGCTGAACTTCGCTCAGAAGTCCACTGGACTAGCTACTCTAAATGCCATCCACTTTGCTCAGAAGCCCTCAGGACTTCATTCAGAAATCCTCTGGAATTCATTCAGAAATCCCCAGGAATTCACTCAAAAGTCTCCTGGACTCCAAATGCTGACCTCTTGGAACTTCACACAGCAGTCTACTGACATCATTCAGAAGTTCTCTGGACTTCGCTCCGAAGTTTGCTTGATTTCGCTCAAAAGTCCGCTGGACTGTCCATTCCAATTCACTTGGAAGGCTCCAAAACTTCACCCAAACGCTGGAATTTACTCAGAAATCCCCCCTAGACTTCACTCAAAAGACTCCTGAAATTCGCTCCGAAGTTCCCTGGACTTTGCTCAAAAGTCTCCTGGGCTTAACTAAGAAGTCCCATTGCTTTCATTTAGAAGTCCCCAGACTTTGCTTAGAAGTCTCCTGGATTTCACTCGGAAGTTTCCTGAGCTTCGACGAAAAATCCACTGCACCATGCTCAATAGTCACTGGATTTCACTCGGAAGTCCCCAGAAGATCGCTGAACTTCACTCAGAAGTCCGTTAGATTTCGCTCAGAAATTCACTGGACTTCTTTCAGAAGTCCACTAGACTTCGCTCAGAAGTTCGCAGGACTTGGCTCCAAAGTACCCGGGATTACGCGTAGAAGTCTGCTGGAATTCACTCAGTAGTCCCCTAGACTTCGCCCAGAGGTTGCAATTCATCCAGTAGTCCCCTGTATTTCACTGAGAAATCCCTGGAGATCTCTCAGATGTCCCTTAGACGTCACTCAGAAGTTCCCTAGACTTCACTCAGAAGTCCCCTAAAATTCACTCAGAAGTCCCTGGACTTCGCTCAGAAGTCTCCTGGAATTCACACAGGAATTCTACTGGATTTCGTTCAGAAATTCTTTAGACTTCGCTCAGAAGTCCTCAAGACTTCAGTCAGACGTCCACTGGAATTCCCTCACGAGTCCCCATTGATCATTGATTCTGAACATCGATCTGAGCTCACCTAGATTGCAATCAAAAGTTCATTAGAATTTGTTCAAGCTCCAAGTGTTTCATTCAAAGATCCTCTGTATTTCTTTTACAAGTATTCCTCATTCACCCAGAAATCCTACAAGCCGTACACAGCAATCCTTAGGGCTAAATACAGAAGTCTTTTGAATTTCACTCAAAAGCCATCTGTAATTCACTCAGTAACCCTAAGTAACAGAAGTTAGGAGACACTCAGAAGTTTCATCCTCACTAAGGTATGCATTAAAAAAAATTGACTTTTTTCGGATGGTGATAAAAAGAAAGCTAAGACAGATAATTGCTTTTGATAAATTCCCCATGGAAGGTAATTTTTTAAGCCTACTTGCAAAAAAATTCTAAGCCCTTGAGAGCGACCTTCCAACAGCTAACAGAAACATTCGCCATAGCGGACGGAAACATTTGTGTAGACATGTTCTTGAGTTCTTTCTTCATTTTATTTGTTAATTTCTCCTCCGTTTTCGCGACAAAATTGTTGGAGTTGTTGGAGGTTGGCCGAAAAATTATCGATGGCACGCAGCTGGGGGACGTTGGGCGGGTTCGCCGACTTGGGTACCACATCTATATTTAGCCGCTCCGTCTCCTCCAACGATCGCTTCGAGTAGTGGGCCGACGCCAGATCCGGCCAGCACACCGCGTCTTCGCCCTTATGGTATTTCTTGATGAACGACGCAACTTCCGTCAGGCATTTCATACTATAAATTCCCCCGTTCACGACCAGTCTGGAGCGAGAGAAGAACGGCTTTGACATCCCTTCTCGCTGATTGTCAGCCACAGCAGCATCTTCTTGGGGAACTTGGTGTGTGAAATTCACTTCACCTTCACCTCGGCGCTCGCTTCCTTCGTGGGGAAGTAAAATACGAAGTGCCCTGCCAGTCGTTGCCATCCAGGGTGAGATAGGTCTCGTCGTCGATCACCACCGCCACGTCGCGTCTCCGGAAACCAGTGGACGCGACTTCCGCTTCCTGACATGTATGTACATGTTCGCCAGGTACTTTTTCACTTGATTGGCCGGTTTAACCGACCTCTTGGCCAAGCGCACACAACGATGTAGCCATTTTTCGTCGGTCTTCCTCTTCCAGCATCCTTTGGAGCTTCTTGTCACTCAGGGTCGTCGGCCATCCGAAACCGGGTTTGCTTTCGATGCTCTGATTGTTGTCTAATAGAGCCGAGATGTTGTAGATGCCGGAACGGGCGAATCCGGCGTCCACAAAGTGCCACACGATCTCCGCTTTCGACGCGGCGGGATGCCGTTTTTTGTTTTTGCCATCACGGTTAGAATTCGACTGATAGAGCTGTCAAATTTTGTCTGCCGACTCATGGGTTACTATAATTGATGTTGCATGCACAGCAAAAAATAATGAAAATTACATGTGATGTAAAACGTATAAATGGTGAAAATATATCAATGTAATCCATTGCTTAGTTGAATTTTAAATACACATTCATGCACATATCTGGAGCATTGATAAACATTGAAAAATACGTGTATTTTCATCTGATCATACATTGGTACACGTTGCAAGGATAATAGATCACACTGACCACGTTTTCTAATGCATATTCATATGAATTTACATGATCGTGTAAATATAAACCTTCTTACTATGATTTTTTTCGAGTAACCTTCCGAGCTGCTGTTCCCATTTAGCTGTCATTCAGCGTTCAAGAGTAGAGGACAAAAGAGCACATTTTGAAAACATCTAAGGCAGTTTACTCTCGGTTATTTGTTGAATAGTAACTGAAGTAACAATTTCCGAGCCGTTTTAAGCAGATTTTATTGCTACTTCAGAATCGATTGTGTTTGATCTGATTCACTGATACTTATACGGATTAACCCATCGTCTCAGCCTGAATCTTCTCATTTCGATAATCAAGTTATTGGTTGGAGGTAATCAATAAGCGAATAATATCTCTCTCTGTCTCTCTCTCTCTCTATCTCTCTCTCTCTCTCTATCTCTTTATCTCTTCCGCTCTCACGTGAAATAATACATATGGATGTTATAATCAAGGATGCGAGCATCTGTAGGTCATGTAAAATTCAACCGAGCAAATATTACAACAAGTGATTTTCAAGTCGTGTAAATTTAAAGCCTCATGCGATTTCGAAGTTATTTGCATGCTCTTTTTATGTGCATGAAAATAGATTGAAAATTACAAAATAATTTTAACTATGTGGGTAGTTTTGTCAGTGCGGGTGAAGGTAAACCCATGAATAATCGGCAATGTTTGTCCATTTTTATTAATGCAGATTTCTTTCAGATTATTTATCAGATTTTCTCCGGAGACATGTTTCAAATGAATTATTGACTTGACTCAAAGTTATTTGAAATTTTCCGCTGTGAAATCCTCCAAAATTCGCTTAGAAGTAATGGATTAGGCCCTGAGTTGTAGAAATTCACAGTGCTTTCCTAAGGAATGTTTTGGCTTGAGAAATCACTGGATATTTTTCAAAAGTCTCTAGACCTCGCGAAAATATTGTTTGAACTTCACTAACATTGCTAAGATATTCCCTGAAATTCCATGGAGCTACAATCAGTTAGAACCCCTTAAAGGATATTTGAAATTCGTTTAACCCTTCTAGGGTTGTATCAGCCCGATATTTCAATCAAAAGACCATTCAATTATCATCAGAAATCTTCTGGACTTCTATTAGCATTCCTCTTGCCGTCGCCCATAAGTACTCAGAGGTATTGTAGTTCAAAACTTTACAAACTAATGGCATCAAAGATTCACTCAGAAGTAATTTTAATACAGGTCAACCGGGCTCTATTTGTGAATCAGGTCCGTTTTAGTTGACACAAAAAATCCCTAAACCTAATCTGCTTTGACATCGTTTGGGCTTCGATGCTTCTCTCGAAACTTTTATGATGCATAATCAGATGTCCTTCCTCAAAAGTTCCGGACTCCGGTCATACCTTTCCGTGGGACTTTACTTCGAGGTTCTCTGAACTTCGCCGTGAAATTTTCTGGACTCGCTTCGAGAAAGTGTCCAGCCTGCTTAGCTGAATAAAAAAAATTCCGTTTTCCAACGCCTACCATTTTGTTTTGAATGGGAATCTACGGGGTTCTGCAAATCTCAAAGTGTCAAACTTGTGAACAAATTTCTGCTTTCCAGTTGGTTCCTTTATCATGTTTTGATCTGACGATTGCACCAAAACAACCAACTTCCTTTGACTTGCGGATTCCGAAAATTGGTTCACAATCAAACAAAACATGTTCCCAGCACGGAATTATCTTCCTCACAAATCGGGGATGGAAAATACCCATGCTACAAATTCCCACCCCGGAGGCAACATCCAACAACAACATTCATCCAGTCGAGAGGCTTATCGATTGAGCTTATTTTCTATTTTCTGACTGTGGCAGCATCAAACGACGGAAATGAAGTAGCGATTCTCACTGGGGAAGTGAGCTCTCATCGCATCATCAACCCAGAAGGGGGGGGGGGGATGACAGGTGCAGATCAAAGCGGCTGAGCGAGGAAAGAAGAAGGGATAATAACCACATCAGAAAGATCGGATCTGCTTTCAGTTTGCGGAATCCTAGTTTGTCCCTTGGCAGAGTATACAAATATCATAATCGGAGATCAAGGTGTCGATGATGTTGCAAAGGTGGGAGGAGTCAACCGATGACATTTCCCCCCCTCGCGCCCGCCGATGATGAAAGAGGATAAACAGTGGCTCGCATCTCGCAATAATTCACGGTAGCCGGAAATCTATTTCATTTCAGCTGATTCCAGCATGATTATGTTGTTTCTAAATGGTAACATAGCAGATTAATAATTCAATGGTGAAAATCTTTCTTTGAATTATGAAAGCCGGCTGATTTACCGATTAGAGCTAATGTATTTCCGCAACAAATCGTGCGACCAAAAACGGTACCACAATTAGTGTCGAACACGAACTTCGAAATGGTCAGAGTTCTGTACAATAAATCGCTGTCACACACCGTGCAGTTTTTTTTTCTCACAATGAAGGCATAAACTGGCATTCCTTCATATTTTTCTCCTTCTGTTCCCCCGATTGCTGTGCTCACACCATTAGGGCTTATCGGTTCGGAGAAAAATGGTTGAAAGTATACCGACACGGAGAGAAGTTCGAGCGATTTTTTTCTCTGCAGGCCAACTATGATTCGAATCCAGCGAGGGAAAATTCGTCCGTGCTTAGAAATAAATCGCTTTTAACTACACACCTTGTCCTCATGCATATCGGATCCCTGCAATCTCATCGCGTGGCGTTGAATATGATGAGAACTAGCTTAGAGTAAAAAGGGGGAAACCGTTGATGAAGCTTTGGTCTTCTGAATACACATCCATTCAGGTTGTATTTTTTATTCCTGCTCCGATTAAACGTGATTGTGCATGTATGACTGGAACAATCTGTAAATTCATTTGATTATGCCATAAAAGATTTTTCCTTTTCAACATATAATCAACGGATCATGGTATGACTGTAGTAAATGAATGAATAGAAAAAATAATGCCCATTTTCCTACAGTCCCTATAGTTTTCTCTTGCTGCGGGGTTCTACGATGGTTTTGCTAAAGGAGGCGTTGGTCGGATCTCAGGAAAAAGTGCCGCCCTCGCAATGGTGATAGCCTTGGTCTTCCCGGACTTCTTCTCACTCATACTCACAACACTACAAACTCAATTAGGCTGTGTACCAATTCGCGAATTAATTTTAATTATACTTAAACTTGACAGATGGAAAAGAATCGATTAATCGATTAAAATCTCTCGCTTATTGATCAGCAAACTTTCGATAAGATGTCTGTCAAAATTGAGTTCCCGTCTGTCAGAAATAAGTCAGCTCGAGTAGCCGACTAAATCGAATATTTTCCATTTGTCAAGTTTAAGTGAAAATATCAATTAGTTCGCTAATTGGTACACAGCCTTAGTCTTAAACCTCATAATAATCACTCAAATGACAAGCTAAGTCGTATGCTAATGCAAGCCGTGTAGGTGCTCTTTCATTCCCTCTAAAATCAACAATGATCGACGCCCAAAGACGAAGCCATGAATTTTTCAACAAGATAACCCATCGACTGTGTTTACGTCGATGAGTTGGACATTTCATAACTCATGGGTACATACACTGAGGCAAAAGAACTTCAGAATTCTATAAGAAACGCTTATGACTTTGCGACAAAAGGATCTGTTATGAAAATCATAAGTTTAACTTATGACTGGGAAGGGGAATTAGTACATGTTTTAACTTATGATTTTTATAGTTTGTCGTATGAACATGATATTCAGGTACTATAAATAACATCAACTTTTACTAATGAAAATCATCGTGCTTGGTTATACACTTTATTGTTAACGTATGATGAATTTCATTACATACTTGTTATGCAATCCGTAAGCATTGTGTACAAATCTCAATGTTTTAATAGAAATGTAATTATCACAAAAATCATTAACTTATCCACTGTAATAATGGACAGAGCTTGATAAAATTTGATAAATATTAAATCATTTGGTACTCTTGAATTTTTGTTCTTGTTATTGAATGAAAACCGACATATATCATAGGTACATCTAACTAAATAAATTCTCTAGTGTTTAGTAAGAATCAGTTTAAAATTATAATGATCTCTATCGTCTAATTTAAGTCAGTATTAATTCTGAAATAATAATGGCTCTTCACTTCATGAAAAGTAAATGGTGATCCGCTCTATATATTAACATTAATATACACATTGCATCACATCTTTCAACTGCTTCATAAGCTAATAAATGATAATCATATACTCCTTTGATCCAATTTTTGCATATAACGTACATTGTTACACTGTGTTTTACAAACTCTTCTATTTCTAGCAGTTCAATCGATACGTTTTCTGATAACATTATAAACTGACCCATTTTAAATTGCGATCCTTTGAATTTGACTGAATGCGCGAGGACCACTTTTTCTTCCACACTGAAATAACATTCGTAAGCGATTTCCGAACAATATGGTCTCGGATTCAGCTTGTTGACACTGAATTCACCTCCGACTTCTAAATAAAAAAATCGTTTAAAATACAAATCGAGACTAAACTGCAAGCAAGACTCAATACACAAGGTTTAAAATGTTTAAAATGTCTACACCAGATCATCACGTGGGACATACGGACCAATAATGAATGTAAAATTCCTACAGAATACTTTCATTTCTGATGCTGTCATTCTGCCAGTTATCAGTTTTCTTTTGGTCTTTTTGTTAAATACTCCTCCAAAATCCGGCATTCGACTCAGATTTATATCAGCTAATGTCCTACTTATGAAATTTAATCTGGTATTTACAGTCATCCTGCTAAGAAATCTTTTTTCAAACACTAAATAAGATAGTGCCGAAAGTAAACAGTATTTACATAAAGGGTGATACGGTCAAAATTTGGTCAAGGGAAAACGCGTGTAAATCGGTGAAATCGTTTATTTAAAAAATCAAATTAAATTTCTTTTTCAAGTTCAATTAGTATAAAATTCAGGAAAAATATTCAGTTAGGCTTCCGCTTTTCCAAATCCGAATTGCCGGGCCATACGCTTGACCCCTGCCATCAGATTTTGTACAGCCACCTTGTCCACCTTCTTCGCCGCAGAAAGCCAGTTTGCCTTGAACTGCTGCTCGTCCTTAGCAGTTTTTTTGGTCTTCTTTAGGTTCCGCTTGACAATAGCCCAGTATTTCTCAATTGGGCGGAGCTCTGGCGTGTTGGGAGGGTTCTTGTCCTTGGGAACCACCTGCACGTTGTTGGCGGCGTACCACTCCATGGCCTTTTTACCGTAATGGCAAGATGCCAAATCCGGCCAAAACAGTACGGAACAACCGTGTTTCTTCAGGAAAGGCAGCAGACGTTTATTCAAACACTCTTTCACGTAAATTTCTTGGTTGACAGTCCCGGAAGCTATGAAAATGCTGCTTTTCAAGCCACAGGTACAGATGGTTTGCCAAACCAGATATTTCTTTGCGAACTTTGACAGTTTCGTGTGCTTGAAAATATCTGCTACCTTTCCCTTCCTTTTGCCGTATAAAACTCCTGTCCCGGAAGCTGCTTGTAGTCGGCTTTGACGTAGGTTTCGTCGTCCATTACCACGCAGTCAAACTTCGTCAGCATCGTCGTGTACAGCCTCCGGGATCGCGCTTGGCCGTCGTATTTTGTTTATCATCGCGATTTGGAGTCACTACCTTCTTGTAAGTCGATAGTCCGGCTCGTTTTTGGCTCGATGCACGGTTGTAGACGATACACCCAGCTTATTTGCGGCATCTCGGAGAGATAGGTTAGGGTTTCGCTTGAAACTACCGGCAACTCTCTTTGTCGTCTCAGCGGCTTCCGGTTTTCGATTTCCCCCCGTTCCAGACTTCCTGGCTGTCGACAAACGTTCCCCAAACACTTTAATTACATTTGTAACGGTTGATTTGGCAACTTTTAGCGATTTTGCCAACTTTGCGTGCGAGTAGCTCGGATTTTCGCGATGCGCGAGCAAAATTTTGATACGCTGCTCTTCTTGCTTGGACGGCATTTTGACAACTGAAGAGTGAATTCCAAAATCAAAATAGGAGCAACATTCTACACACACACACCTTCAAAATGAGGGGTGTTCAGGTTTTTTAAATGCAAAATTGAAAGAAATACGTCAAGTTGATATTGACCAAATTTTGACCGTATCGCCCTTTACTCCATCACTGTAAAAATCATGCATCGCATCTGCACTAGGATCTTAAACTACATAAAAAAAAATCTTGCTGATTAAACGCAGAGTATCTAGCAATTCCCGTCTCCGAGTTCTTGCAAATACCAACATCCTGTCCAATTTACAGATTTTCACAAACAGTCTTCACACTCCATGGTATCTTTTTGTTGATCTGCCCTGTGCCTGCAACAGAAGCAGCAGTGTTAAGCCAGGTTGACATTTGTAACAGCGTGTGACCTCCAAGATTATCTCCTTGTAATAAGCGAAGAATGCAACGGACTTTTATCAAATGCGAATTCAGATTTAACAATATTCCCTCGTTTTCTAATTTTTTTGAACGGTTCTTACACTTTTTCTATTAGTTTTTTCACACCTGTTTGTATTATAGATACTTTTCTAATACATCCTGCAACCAAAATGTTACACAGCTTTGATTTATATTCACCGGGAAGCGTTGGAAAACTATAGTATGCCACAAACGGAATCTATGTTGTTATGAGAGTTTAATTGGTCATTGACCTAAAATTCGTCAGCATAAAGCCCGATGGGTAGAATATAGTTTGTTTCATCTTGAACATTTCTAGCTTTGATTTACTTCCACACGGTTCCATTGACAAAGTGTGTGATTTGTTAGCTTTTTCCAAATAGGCAGTATGCGTTAGAGTCTTCCGAAAAATTTCAAATGTTTCAAAAAATGATCAAACGTGATATTCGATAGGGTTTAATACCAAACACGATGTTCTGCCATTCTCAGTAGATGACAATTTTATCTCATTTTGTTTTATGTGTTTCAAATGTGTTAGGTGTGTAAAAAAATTGTAATCTGTGCCAAAAAATGAAACGCGGTCTTCAATTAAGTAAGGTATTTTTCAAATTCATATTAAGTTTGTGTACTAAGACAATCAGCATTAACACCTTCGATTTTCTTCGCAAATTGTGCACAAAATTTCGCTGTTGCATTTTGAATGTATTGTACGTTCTGTCTTGCAAAGTCATTTCTCCTTTTCATATCCAATGTGAACTGTACTGCTGACCGTTGAATAGATTTCAAAGTTGTGTCTGATTCTACATCATCTTCGACGTTGTTTTTTTTTTTGTTCTAGCCTAATTATTTTTTTTAACTACATGTATTTGAAATTCTAGCTCCTGAACCAGGTGTTCTATTAAATCATAAGCTTGCTCAAGTCTTGGGTTTCAACGTGTGTTTTTTTTTTAAATTAGATAATTCAGTAAAAACTTGGATGCAGTCAATGAAGGGGCACTTGAAGCACTTTTCCGAAGGTAGTTTATGAAGTTTCTCTATGTGTTGTAAGAACTCAGCAGTTGTATCGAATTTGGTGTTGCAATCAGAAACGTAACATGAGAGATCATTGTGGCTGATTTCATAGGTATGTGGCTGTGGCGGTTTGAGGAACGGTTTATGAAATAAAACTCAAACAATCAGGTTATTCAGTTATTCATTTTTATTCCGTTTCATACAAATTTTGCATAAATAGTAACAACAATTAATTATGCAAATGCTAACGATGCCCACAGCATGGCTGCTTGAACCAATAATTAAAGTTTATCAGCTGAAGTTCCCTAGTAGCACACATGTTGCCATTAAGTTGAGAAGACATAAATGTGCTTTTGTTATTATAATCAAGTTGCTGAAATTAATTATGATCGTGGTGTGCTACTAGGGTTCTGGTGGAATTGTTTCTTGGATGTCAAGAGCAATGATTTTGACAAAACGTGATTCTATCCGTAGAACTTCCGTAGCTCCGTTCTCGTCGACCTCACAAAGAATTTCTTCCTGGCGTTGCTACAGCATCTTGAGAGGCCTTATTTTCTTCGACAAAATATCTGCCTTGTGGATGCTTTTGCGTTGATCTGCGTTTACTTTTGTCGCAAAATGCAATCCACAATAAAAGCATATGCGGCTATTTTTGTTTTTACATTAGATATCAAATTCAGTTTATCTTCGTTGAAAGCTTTCCAAAGCAAGTTGACGTCTTTCCAAACCTCTTAATGTTTTTTCTTCTTTGTCCCATATGCGCTAAAACCCTCTACTAAATGTTTGTCAAATGGGAGCAAGTTAACTATCATCTCATTCGCGTATAAATGATAATACTCAATATCCTAGTAGCACATTTGTTGCAAATAAGTCACTGTAACTGATATGTGACCCAATTAAGTCACAATCAAGTTTCTGCAACCAATTATGAGAGATGTGTTGTGGGGGCGATCCCGGCGAGTGGTTAACATCCATACCTCTCACGCCAAAGTCAAGGGTTCGAATCTCACCCCCGGACATGTTACTGAAATAACTAAAAGGGATTTGAACGACTTCGATGGGAGATGAACCAGCCCAGCTAAAAATCTCGATAATAAAGGAAAAAAAGAGATGTGTTGCTTGGTGGTTGACATCATAAACTTACTATTATGTTGATACAATGCATTCGATCTATCGATATTTGAAAAAAAAAAAAACGAATAGAGAAACACAACCAACACGCTCAAATTAATGTCTATTGTTATCCCTTTTTTCCTCTCGTCCACATTGCAACCTACATTACGATATTGAAAGCCACGCAAATTATTTTGAAAACTTCAACTTTGCCTGTCAACGTTAATTTTGGACACCTTTGTTTCTGTGTAGATTTTGAATCGCTGAAACATTTCACTCATGTGACAGCTGAAACTCTCCACTTTATTTCGTGGTACAACATTTACATTCTTGTTACATTCTGTAAAATGGCGTCGAATCAAGCGGACACGCATTTTTTACGAACGGCTGCGAAATACGAATTTATCGGTACGCGATCCTGCCAAGAAACTAAAATTCCCATAAGTACCGTGTTATGTGTTTGCAAATCATTTGGCCAGCACTTGACTGTGGATCGGAAGGTTGGAAGTGGAACAAATCAAAAAGTATGCTTCCGTATGCAAGGTATGCAAGTATGCAAGGACTGAAGCCGTACAAAGTGAAAAAGGTGCCCGACTGTGATGACATGCAAAAATTCACTGCAAAAAGTCATGCTAAGGTGCTTGACAACAATTTTTTGCAAACATTTTCTTGTATCAAAATGGACGATGAAACATACGTACTCGAAGACTTTAAATAGCTTCAGGGTCTGGTTTTTTATACCGCAATGCAAAGGAACGCCGTTGCCAAGTATTTCTGGACATGGAGGTGTCCAAATTCCCGAAAAAGTATTTGATGTGGCAGGCCATATGTAGCTGTGGTTGAAAATCTAAAAGTTTAGTCTCTAGCGACACTATCAATAAGGATGTGTACGAGAAAAAATGGCTGTAAAAGCGGTTGCTACCGTTTATCAGAAGCCACGACTCTCCAGTCTGTTTTGTCACTATGCGAAATCCGTCCTGAAATGGTATAAGGTACAAGAGGTCAAATAAGTGCCAAAAACAGCCAATCCACCAAACTGTCCCGGACTTCACCCAATAGAGAAGTACTGGGCTCTAGTTAAGCAGAAACTCTTCGAAACTAAGAAGAAAGCAAATGGCACCGACGATTTCAAGAGAAGATGGAGAATCGTCACGGCGGGCGTATCTGAGGATACTGTACGGAAACTGATCGCGGGTGTACCACAGAAAGTTTGAGAATTTAACAGAAAGAAGGATTAACATCTCAATCAACTGTTTCTAATGTAGATATAAATCTATTATTGTGAAATAAGCAATCGCTATTGTTGAATAATGTGTAAATCTTACTTTGCTACTATTATTTTGGTGTCCGAAATTTAACGTAGACAGTCTTTATATGCATAGATGATTGTATGAAGATAGTCAATATCACGTTATATAGGTTGTAGTGCGAACGGGATGTTATGCTCCATTATTTAATTAGCTGCCATATTATACTGATTTGATGTATTGCTTCAATTTTAAAAAAGTTCAGGGCTCGAAACTGTGTGCATCTCTGAGCAAACTTCTTGAAACTGAAACATGTTAGCATTTAAGCTCAATCCAGGACTAAAATAACCAAAATTCATAGAATAGATAAAATAAATTTAGCACGCAACCAGTAGAATCCAAAATTTGTACGTTTATTCGTATCATTAATATGTTTAAAATAAACATGATATGATTTTAATGTCAAACATCGATGTTACTTCCCATGTAGCACACTACGACCTTTATTAGTTGTTGTAACTTGATTATGACTTAGCAAGTCATATTTATGATATCTCAACCGAATGGCAACAAGTGTGCTACTATGGTTGGTTTCAACATAGAATATGTTAGAAAGAAAGCATGTTTATGTTTGCGGCCAAAATAAATTAATTTTATGTTTGGATTTACCTGGATGTGTTTGTTATGACGGTATTTTTCTCTGCGTAGAGGGTATGAGTATCCGTTTTGTAGAGAGAAAAAAAAGGTCTACGTAGACTTTTGGTATATCCCCCCCTCCCCCATCGTAGACAAACGTAGACTTTTTCGCAAAACTCCCCCCCCTCCTTATTTGTCTACGTGGTTTATGAACAGCCCCATGGGAACTCGAGCGTTCATAAAGAACTGGGTAGTGGACTTTCAAGCGCGTCCTTCATCGCAGAACCATATTTTGTGATAATGCCACCAGCTTTGTTGGATCAAAAAACGAATTGAAGGTTATATTGGAAAAATTTATTCCTAAAGTGAAACCTGAACTTAAATAATTCAACTGGAGTAAAACGAATTTAGGAAAACAAGGTTTGAAGATCGTTGTGAACGAGCTATGTAGGTTCTCATAAACTTTATAAACTCTTGGTGCCATAATAAAATCAAATTAATTTCTAGTGGCTTCCATAAAACTTAAGAATGTTGAATGGTTTTGGCAATGCTACTTGGGTCCCCCCCCACTTCATCGCCACGAGAATGTCGTCAGCGTAGACAAAGGTGAAGCAACCTTTTGATAAGATAAGAACCGATGCTTGGAGAACTGCCTAGAGAACTAAAGAAGAGGTCCATCGTCATTCTGTCCACGGAAGAGGAGCTGTTTACTGTCGACAGCGTGTCCAACAGTCGCGCCAATCGGTTGCTTCCGATGACAAAAAACGAACCCCGTTATTATCCATGAAGGCCTGTTAGTGAACACATGCATGTACTTAGGAAACCTTGAGAATCATGCGTTGCCTTGGATTACATCTATCTACATCAAGAATGCGAATATTATGGCTCCAGTATGACAGTGCACCTGTCCACACGTCAAAGAAAACACAAATATGATTGAAGGACAACATGCCCCAATTTTGGTCTAGAGAGATGTGGCCACCTACAGGGTGCGGCAGAAAATAATGCGAAAATTTGTTCAATTTCTTTCAATTCCCATTTGTAACTAATTCAAACAATAACATCAACATTTTCGAGTGCAGTTATCTTTATAAAGTCCTTTTAAACAAATTTATTCAATGTGTCCTCCATTTTTCTTAATAACATCCTCGAGCTGACACCGGAAGCCAGAGCATGCCCTTTTGGACGTAGTCCTCCGACATTGGCTGCCATGTGCGTGTTATGGTTGTCTTCAGGGTTTTCACACTAGGGTGTGATGTTTTGCAGGCTCGTGCTTCACCATATGCCCAAATCGAATAATCCAACGGATTAAGATCTGGACTGCTAGGGGGCCACAAATCCTTCGGCCAAAACTTCATGTTATCGTTCAACCATTGTTGGACGTGTGACACGGCGCTCCATCCTGCTGTAGGACAACGTTTTGGTCCTCTGAGAAGTTGGCCTTCACCCAGGGTCCTTTAAAATACCGATATACACTTCGGTATTGATTTTAACTCCAGCATCAATGAAAACAGGTGGCATTTTCAAACCGTTGGACGCCACCAAGCCAAACATCATGACACCAGCCGGATGTTTGGTTTGAAATTTGAATTTCACTTTTTCCGGAACTTTCTCCATTTTCTGCGGTGAAATGAACCGCTCCGTGCAGCTGTTGGCCACAGCATCCATGCTGTAAATCTTTTCGTCGGACAACAGGATTATCATTTTTTCCTTCTTCAACAAGGAAAGCAATCTCTTGGAACGAGTCACTCGTAGTTCCTTGACCCGGTCCGTAATCAAGTGGCGTTTCACTCTGGCTCTGGAAGATGCATGTAGGTCTTCTTTGATGAATCTCCGCTTGGATTTCTCCGAAATATTGGCTTTCTTTGCAAGTTTTCTTATGGAACGGTGCATTCAATTTTCACACGGACCGATTTGATCACGTTTGGCGTGCGTGCAAAGCGTGGACGTCCGCTTCCAGGCTTCCGCTGCTGAGGACCATCCTGCAGGGACTTATTTATGCGGTAAACTGTTGCCAAATGGCACCCTACCACCTTGGCAATCTCTTTCGGCTTCTTCTGGGCGAGCAACAAACTGGTGATCACTTCTTTCGCGAACATTTTGACGAATTTGCAATAAAACAAATAGAATGTTTGGATGCAGCACTTGAAAGTAAACATAAACTAATACACTTTCGACAGAAATTCGTCACTAGCTACACGAATTAACCCAATACTCAAGTTTGAATATTTTCGCATTATTTTCTGCCGCACCCTGTTGCTCACCAGATTGAGGAACCTCAATAGCAAAACATTGGAGAGAAATCTCATCCGACTATATTGACAAGGTTTACATAAGCTTCAGGTACCATCTGGAAGCGGTCACAAATGCAACTGACAGTCATTTTGAGTGGAAATGAAACGTAATTATCAACGATCATTTTATGTTAGTACAGGTTATGTTTAAAGTTGATAATCAAGATACGAAGCTCGAATGAAATTAAGAATAGTTGAGTCTCAGTATATTCTGACGCATACTGTAGAATTTGAGTTTGAGTTGATTATCGATGCAATGTTTCACCAGTTTTCACCGAACAGACACAGGAAAATAGAAACGAGTCATTTTCAAAGCCCGGCCTGCTTCGACCTACTATTTGGGTTGACTGATCTGACGATATAAAAAACACCAAACACATTGACTTAATTAACTAATGAAGCTTCTCATGTTCACACTGTATGGCTAGAAATTCTCCACTACCGGAGCCAGTGTCCTTTTGAAACTTCTAACCCTTCTCCACCCCTTTCCTCTGGGCCACTGGTGGAACTATTTGACCCAACTTGGCCGTTGCCTACTACCTTCATGCAGTGTCATAGTTGCTCCAAAAACATATGCTCCGACGAGATGATGTTTCCGGAATGGGAAACTTTCCATATTTATCTCCTCTGTGTGTGTACAAAGTCTGAGTTGCATCGTGTTGCAACTTTGGCCAGCAGGTTGCTGAAAGTTTTCCGGTGCCAAGTTTGCGCATATTACTATAATTGCTTCCAGTGCGTCTCCCTTTGTGCGGCTGTTGGGTAAAATGTACAAATTTGTAACCATAAATCACCCCGGAGCAAATGAACTGTAACGTCATGTTTCCTCCCGGCATGCAGAGTCAAACGGGACAAGATTAATTAGCTTCGAACGCAAATCAATAAATGCTGGTAGGAGCAGCTTCGGAAAACACTTTGTTTGAACTCGTTTCCAGTTTCTAAATCCGACGGATGATGGCCACAGAACACGGGTTGGCCAGTCCCAGCAGGATGATAAATGTATTCCAATATTGGGTGTGTGTCGGAACAAGTGCGAGTGAGTTTACTCTTCCTGGCCAAACCGAACCCGATTCCGAATGATTCGATTTTCTATTTGTGTATAATGAATGCAATTATGTTCGGGTATTAAATTAAAGCTTGGCCAAAGAGTCATTATCTTTTGCTAACCCCGCACACCGAAATGCCGTCGTAGGATCGGATTGGATCGGACACAGGACACGGGTCCTGGTCATGTTTGTTGTCGAGGGTCCACTCTATAGATAGCGATTGCAGCAGCATGCTCCAATGGAAAAGTGGATAATGCTGAGCTCAGCAGCCACTTCTCCGAACAGTTGGTTCAGGGCCTGGCAGGTCCGGCAGGATGTCTCGATTTAATGCAGTTTAATCCCGGCAATTGCTGTGAACTATAATGTGCTGTTGCTGTTTGCTTTGCTTGGCTGGGCAACGGAACAACGCGAAGGGCATGTATGGGAAATTAATTTCTGCTATTATACCACCTAAGTCGGAACATGAACCCGGGCTTTAGCCATCATGCTCCTCCTCGAACGGAGGGGTGTTTAGCAATGATAATTGCTTGTATAATTTCCGTCTGGAGAGCTTGGCTCGACAAATAACCTAATTGATTCGAAAGCGAAAATAAACCGAATTCATGGCATTTCGGGTCACTGAAGAAATTAGCTAAGAGATGATAGTGTCTTCGAATGTCCACTCCAATGTGCATCGAGTTTATGAAAATGTCCTTCCACGAAATTCAATTATAACTTCGAAAAGCTTCGTCACAATTTTTCCACCGAGAAACTTTTCCAAACTTTGACCTTAACCTTCAGTCATCCGTCCCTTCTCCTTCCGAGGACTGAACCTGGAAAACTCAGTATCAATTAGTGTAATTAGGGCAAAGAAACTGTCGCTCCGAAGGAAAATTTTCCCGTCCGCCCAAAAAGTGGAAAAGTATTGCTCCCAGTCAAACCTCCCGCCCTACTAAACTAGAAGTTAATTTAATGAAAATTCCTTGTGTGGAAAAACGGCAGTAATTACCGAAAGTACGACGAAAGTGGCGCTCTTACGGTTTTTCTCTCACTCTCGCCGTCAATGCCTTTGTCCTGGCAGATGTCTCATTTGTAATTTAAATTAGTCACAATTAAAGAAATTTTCCCGCCCACCGTCGTCGACGTCGTCCTTTTCCTGCCGGTGGCAGTGGTTGTCGAAGAATGAATGCTTTTCGACGAGAAACTTTTCCACACCGTTCTGGTTGGATGGGGTTTCGGTGGGAATCCCGATGTGGAAAGTGGAGGGGAGGGAGGGTGCGTGTTACTTTCATCCGTCAGTAAATTACAGCATTCTTGCGATTGTTGTCGGTTGATATGAACGAGTCAGCTTTTGTGTCTGCCACAACCCAAGTGGAACGTATAATTATACACTTTACGCATACACACACACACACATTCACACAAAGGCAGGAATGGCAGATCGTTCCGGCTTCCGAAAGCGAAGTACATGGTTATGAATCCGTACGACTTGGACTGGACGATGCTTAATTAGAATCTGTCCGAATGTTTCACGACCGCTTGGATAAGGTGCATACTGAAGCAACGGGGATAACTTTGACTCATGAATTTTATCTTTCGATGACGAAATTTTGCTTCTGTAATCAATGGCTTTCGCTGTCAATTTCGTTTGGACCCACTCCACTATGGTACGAATGAACGATCGCAGCAAGCCATGCTTTGAAGCTGACGTGTTTTGCTTTTGCTGCGTAGTTTTTGCTAAAATAAAAATTTAAATTGGAAGTTGAGGAGAAGTTAACATTATGAACTATCAAAGTGCTTAACATAAGACGTTGTGAAGTTAATCGATTCCCACTCAAAGTGTGTTGTGTTCGTGTTTGTTCAGATAGATTGTGCGTCAGTAGGTTTTTCACATATTTTTTGTTTTTTAGTGCTTCGCCCCACCCCGCACCCGGACGAGCTTTTCTGCATTGGATAAGGAACTTGGAGGGATCGTTTTAAGCTATAGAAAATCTTAACTATATACACACCAGGATCAAGAATGTCTATTTTTGATTCTGGAAGCATGAAAATTCTTCACATATCCATTTAATATGTGAAAATTTTCAAGCGGGCCTTATTGTATATGAAAATGACCTCAGAATGTACGTGTATGAACAGGCTATCTTGAAATGGGTCGTTGGATTTTCAATAGAACTGTCACCTTCAATCTCCAGGGCTAAAAATGTTTGCACATCGTGATAACCTATAAAGAAATGCAGACAAGTTTCTTCCATAAAAGCACTGCCGATCAGTGGGAGATTGATTGCACACACAAAAACACACTCCACTATGGTACGAATGGACAAATTTCGCGACAGAAATTGGTAACTCGAAACCCATTAACTTTAGACTGATGATGTCTTCGGAAGATTTAATTTAAAAAACTATATCTATTGTTTGGTGAGTTTGGTGACTAGGGTGGTCCTTTTGTGTTCATAATAAAAAATTTCAACTTTTTATTCTTATGATTAAGAAGATTCTTTGCTTGTACAGAATTGTTGATATTTTAATTTGATGAAACTTCGCTCAAATAAAATAATTTCTATCATCTACGTATCGTTTTTTTGGATTTCGTCACGTCCATCCTGGTAAGGTGAACCAAATCATACCTGAGAAGGTGTCATCAGCAAGCAGCTGATCACCTAACAAATGGTGGTCAACTTGCCCAATGCGTTTACAGAAAACAGAGATATACTATAAATAGTTTGTATCAATGGACGCAGTAGTGCTTCAAGCCAAAAAAAAAAAAGAAAAAAGGGTCTTCGAGCTTTTCCGAGCAGGAACGAATAACTTGATAAGTGGCCTTGATATTTAAGAGCGCTGCATAAGAGGTGAATTCCAGAGGACAATAAGGTAACAGGATGTAATGTTAGCCTAGCTCCTTCATTCGGCCTATGTACCAAATATGTCATTATTTCGGCGATAATCAACAAAATCATGTTGCTATCAAGATGACCGATTTATTTCAAAGCAATTTAGACATATTTATTCAATTTATAGTTGTTAACTTCCGCGTAATTTTCGATTTCCTCAACTTTTTAAACACCATGGCTTTACTGGTTAAGCTGAACAGATTTTCTACGCGATCTTCGAATGATCTAAATTTGCCGAAATTGATACTATAAACCGAATATTGCAGCCAAGATGTACAGAATATAGTCACACGTTATAAACTAACAGGTCACATAGGTAAAATAACTATGATTTAACATGAAAACCATAGACCCAATGTTAGGAACATATTTTTTACTAGGTTCCCAACTATGGCCTGTTGTATGGAAAGCGTAGTAAAAATGTTGTTATTGGTAACATTTACAATAAAAATGTCTGAGTTTCGGTTGAATGTTTTCCATATGGCTCATCTTAACACAAAGTAAAGGAACAAAATCTGTGTACAGTGAATTATAATGTTTTGATTGACGAATGGCCGCTTAATTATATGTAAAAGTCACTAAACTGTTTCTTAGTAGTTTAAGTATAGTTTGATTTGTGAAATTGTTTGTTGGGGAGAGCGAATACAGCTGGCAACGCCTTGAATCAGAAAATCAGGAAAAAAAATCGTACGTAGACAACATCTAATAACAAATCTATCGAATGGGACGAACTTGCATCCATGATTAGACCCAATTTGGTACCCATAGACCAATATTACATCCATATTCCTCGCAAGTTTCTGACTTCATAAAATGAGTTGTGTAACTTTTCGTGATACATACTACCAGATGACTTATTAAACATATTTTATCAAGTGTATAGCTAGTTAAATGATGCTTCCAGCTCAAATACCTTATGAGTTATAATAAAAAATGTAATCGATTGTTGCATATTAGGCTGAGTCAAGGGACATACCCTACCGTAAAAAAAATTCCATAATGTTTTGCGAATACCTGGGTTATGCGAATAATTGAGATAAGACATTACCAAAATAGTACCTTTCAGATATTCCAAGGTATCCTAAATAACAAAATGTGTAATTTGAAAGATATTTTGCTTCAAATTCTTGGGTATTTTGCTTAGGTATTTTACCTCTTATGCTGTGCTCTTAAATACCAAGGCCTGGTATCAAGATCATAATGAGGTATTTATATGTTATTTCATCCTGTACGGGTTTCCAATACCCGACCCGAGCAGAAGCGAATAACTTGATAACTGGCTTTGGTATTTTAAAGCTCAGATTAAGAGGTAAAATACCTGAGCATAATACCATAAGATTGTTCCCACAATGTTATGTGAATACCAAATGAGGTAAGACAATACCAAAATAGTACCTCTAAGGTATTCCCAGGTATCCGAAATATCAAATTTTGGTATTCGAGAGATATTTTGCTTGCAATTCTTAGGCATTTTACCTCTTAATCTGAGCTTTTTAATACCAAGGCCAGTTATCAAGATCAAAATGAGGTATTCATATGTTATTGTCTCCTGTTCGGGTTGGCTATTTCTGAACCTGTGGGAGGTTCCAACTAAATTTTTGGGAAGTTTCTTCCGGAAAATCTGTGAAGTTCTCTGTTCTCTGTTGAACTTCTGGAAAGCACTCTCTGGTACTTTTGGGAAGTATGATCCCAGAATTTCTGAGATATTTCTGCTAAAACTACTTAAAAGTGTCCATTATTCTTCTGAAAAAAAATTTCCTGACCTTCGAAGAAGTTTTTTGCAAATAAGTCTCTTCCTAAACTTCAGAAAAGTCTATTTTATAACTTCGAAGAAGCTCTTCAGAATGTATATGTAGGGTCCCTAAATATCTGGGAAGTTTCTATCTGAACATCTAGAAAATGTGGATAATGTCCACCAGAATTTCTGGCATTTTTTTTCCTATACTCTCGATACTATTAGCACACAAAGCTGGCAAGTCTGCACATTGTAAACGATATACGATTATATGTCAATATAAGCAATAAAGACAGTTAAAATTAAATGGAAATTACTAATCTTCATCCTCATTTTCTAGTAACAGGTATTCCGCTAAAAAGCTCACACTCACCACTAGTTTGCGTTGTTTGAAAAATGGCACACAACTTCCGAGAAGATCTCAATACTCTTGAAGAGAAATCTTAATACAGATACGTTCGTAAATTTGCTAAAAAAAAAGACTTCCGACAATTTCATAATTTTTCTCTTCATATTTCAATCTTCATAGAAATTACAATTTAGTGCGCAAAACTTCTGAAAAGCTTGCACAGTGTTTTGATGAGTACGTAAAACGTGCTTTAGTTCTTAGTTCACACATTCAACATTGTATTTCAACTTTTATGTCTTTTTTCCAAGTTTGCTATGTAGTTAAACTTTTTGAGCTTCAGTTAGGCATAGAGATGAATTAATGTACCAGAAACTGGACGAACACCTGTGGAGTTGGGGACGTGGAGCAAGACAGGTAATTGTTACCCATTGTAGCTATATTAATCAAATTTTATTTTTAATACACTCAGTGGCAAAAAAAGCCGAACAAGTTTTGCTTCCAAAAATGCCATGTTCAACCTACTGTAACTTTGTAAATTATCAATATTTTTAGCTGAAACTTTCACCACACTATAAACAATGCATAGACCGTATGTGATTGAAATTTTATGTTGATCAAGCTTATAAATCTCTAAGTTTTCATTACATATGTGAAAAAAGTCATTTGATGGACTACCAATTTCTAAATCCGTATTTCTGTGAAAAATTTATATAACATATTTTAAATTTCACAATAGCCAGAAAATAGATAGGAAATAATGTGAACAAAATTTGAACTGTTTCCTTAAAGTGGTTTACGGACTACAGCTGGCGTCAAAGTTGACGCACCAATACGAGTATTTCCTTTTTCACCCGATATTGACCTGCTGAAATATCGGTGCCAAAAAAAAGCCGAGGTGAATTTTTCTAATAATACTGTATAACACTGTATACGTAGGTTTTTCAATCCAATTGATGCTGTATGCCATATTTTGAAGTTCTTCGTGAGTTACACTAGTTATTTTGGATATTTCAGGCGTAACAAATCATGTGTCTCAATAAGATGAATTCACCTCGGCTTTTTTTTGCACCGATATTTCCAGCAGGTCAATATCGGGTGAAAAAGGGAAATACTCATGTTGGTGCGTCAACTTTGACGCCAGCTGTAGTCCAAACCAGTTTAAGGAAACAGTTCAAATTTTGTCCACATTATTTCCTATGGCTATTGTGAAATTTAAAATATGTTATCTAAATTTTTCACAGAAATACGGATTTGTGAAATTGGTATGTCCAAAAATGACTTTTTTCACATATGTAATGAAAACTTAGAATTTATAAGCTTGATCAACATAAAATTTCGACCACATACGGTCTATGCATTGTTCATAGTGTGGTGAAAGTTTCAGCTAAAAATATTGATAATTGACAAAGTTGCAGTAGGTTGAACATGGCATTTTTTGGAAGCAAAATTTTGCTAGGCTTTTTTTTTGCTACTGAGTGTAGGTTTGCGTCGACCACCAACGGTTGAATAGGTTGTGTCAGTACTTTGTTCCACCATATTTTGTTATCGAGCGTAGCGTTTTGTCTATTGTTTCGGTTGCCTATTGTTCGTTGCGCGAGTAATCGAATGAGCATGAGAAGCCGTGGTTCACCGGGTAAGATGGGTCAAAATTAGGTACATAATTAACTGTGATCCAAATTATTCGTTCGCCATGCTTGTCGTCGCATCCTATCTTGGAACAAATAAACCATTGTCCCATTGTGTAAGTGACTCCAGCGGCATCCGTACTGTTGGTGTAGATCGATCAAAGTTGGCTCTCAAGCGTTGAGATGAATTAGCTTGTTTTCCCAATGAAATACCACTATCACACTCTGTAAGTCGCCCAATAGCATTCTTATTATTGGCTTAAATCGGTACAAATCGGCTTTCCAGGATTATAAAACATCTCCTAGTTTCCCAATGAAAAACCACTATCACATTTATTGAGGCCCTTTTCAGCTTAATTAAATATCACTTTATTTTCCCAATGAAAAACCACAATAATACTTTGTGAGTGGCTCCAATAGCATCCTTACTGTTGGTTTGAATCGGTTCAAATTGGAAATTGGTACTAACTTTCAAATACTTCACTTGCCAGCTTATCGTTAACCAATACGAACCCTGTCCAGGTAACCAATAAGCATTAGCATATGCAGTAAATCAACCCTAAATCAGCATTTCTGATGCTACAAGCTTTATATTGGTTTGAAGCATTTTAACAACAAGCACAGCCAAGCTAGAAGTATTACAAATGGTTGCAACTCTATAATAGCCTCTGACGATGTCCACAATAATTTCAACAGTCCAACAAGCCGATCAAACAAACGGTTGTTTGTTTTTTTTTTTGTGGATAGTTTTCATCGGAAATCACTTGTTTTTCTGTTAATTCGCCTGAAAAGAATTAATGTTTAGGTGTATTTCATACCTTGCTTATCCAATTTTTACTTCCCGGCGAGGAACGCGTACCAAAACAAACTCTTACTTGAGAGAATGTGACAGATCAGTCACTAGTTTTTGAGCGGTCGACTGAGTTGACCTACTCGAAAAAATTGTCTCGATCTCGACATCTGTAATAGCAAAATAGACCCGTCGAGAACAGTGGCGAGCGACTCAACTTCTATTATTGTTCCCATAATTTACAATTCCGAAACGCAACGAAAGAAACTAAACCACAAAACATTCTTTGGAAATATGACTAACTGATGTAATTTGAACAAAACATGCATCAATTTTTCACGTCGTTTTTATTCAGTCGAGTGTTTAATTAAAATGTCATGATAACCTGGATTTCGCCAAATAACGGTGTTAAGAATTCGAATATTTGTGCACATCCCTACAAGTATAACAGATTTATCTATCTATACCATTACACAATGCCTATATCTCTCTTATCACCTATCCATCTGATAGGTGAGCGAAAGATCGTTGCCAATAGTTCGGAAAACCAATCGGGATCTGTGCGTATTATATAACCAGTATAGAATAGCCAGATCGAGTTAGTCCAATAAAGATTCTCAACAAGATCATACCGTTGCGCCGAATAAATGGTTTCAGATACCGAGCCAATCTAGTTCTTATTTCCTACAAATGGAAATGAGCATTTCCAGCCAGAAACGCTAAAAAATATATTGTATAGACAGTTTCCGGTTTTAATAAAATTTTGTCCATACGTAAATTTCCCCAAGATATCATTTTTCATAAAAAAATTCTTAAAATTTCCTGGACTAATGTTCTATAATGCTCTACAAGGGCTTATGTAAAATTGGATGTTTTTTTCAAGTAATCAAAACATGTAAACGGTTATTCTGATCAAAATGTTGTCTGAGAAAAAGTTGTAGGTCATTAAGTGTTTTTTAAGATAAAAATACATTTAAACTAAAAAAAATGTAAATTCATGCTAAAAAACATAAAACATTGATTTTTTCGAATGCCCCATCCTTCGAATTTTCTGAAAACTTTTTGGTAAATCAGGATCCCAAAACGTTTGTGATTGTACGATTCACGAAAATGTGAATCTTATGCTCAACAGCTTAAAAATAAATCGCATTTTATGTGATCGCAGTATCTATATTGGACCATTCTGTGCAGTGTACAATTTAGAACAGACTTTTGCCATCTTTGCACGTGCATGAAATGTTACGATACGTCAGCATCAGAAACAGCAATTTTAGAAAAATTGGAAGAAAATGATATTAAAGAACTGTCATTTAAACAGTGGATTACCATCAAAGAGGATCATGAAACAAACATGACATTTTGCTATGTAGCCACGGTTAAACAAAAAGTGGCCGAAAAAGAATTCGATCCGATTTTTAACAAAGTAAAACCAATTCCTGGAACTCAGAAATCATTCTTACATTCCAGTATCCAATAACCAAACTGCAGTTTAGCTATTTTCTAAGTCTAATTATGAACCCAACATATTCAATGTATTCAAATGATCTGAAATGTAATAAATTTAATAAAAACTAGCTGATCCTGGTGCGAGCGTTGCTACGCCTGCAACTAAATGAATGAACATTATATAGAACTGACGCTTTTTTTTAATGAGTTTTTTTTTTTGAGTAATGAGGAGTTCAAATTCAAAATCAGAACATTCTTCTCACCCAGACAATACACAGTTTGTGGCTTAGTTACCTGGATAATTCTCAGGATTGGTTGAAATTTGTGTTTGAATTCACCGAGAAACATTTCTTTCATTAAAAAAACCCTGCATACCATTTTTGATTCCATTTGCTTGATTAGTTCTCAAGCTATGCAGAAATTTGTATTGCGAGCCGGAAGGGGGAAGCGGTCTCAAACAATCATAAGAACCTTCCCCAGCCCCAAAAATACCTGCATACATATTTTCACTCCGATCGGTCAGAGAGACAGTCAGACAGAAATACATTTTAATATAAATAAAAACCCTGTTTCCAATAACCCCCACATGCCAAATGTGGTTTCATTTACTTGAATAGTTCTCGAGTTATGCAGAAAATTTCGTTTCATTTGTATGAGAGCCCCCCCTTTCAGAGGGCAAAGGGGTCTCAAACCACTATAGAAATATGTCTGATCTTCAAAAAAATCCACATGCTAAATTTGATTCCATTTGCTTTATTAGTTCTCGAGTTATGCAGAAATTTGTGTTTCATTTGTTTGAGAGACCTCCCCCCCCCCTTCAGAAGGCGGAAGAGTCTCAATGACCATTTTAGAAAAGGGAGGGGTCTCAAATTAGCATTGGAACAGTATTCATCTACAAAAACCTCCACATGCCAGATTTGGTTCAATTTGCTTGATTAGTTCTCGAGTTATACAGAATATTGTATTTCATTTGCATAGGAGCCCCCCCTTTCAGGGCGAAGAGGAATTTGAAACCATCATAGAAACCTTTCTTGCCTTTAAAACTTCACTCATGCTAAATTTGGTTTCTTTTGCTTGGGGTCTCAAACCACCGTAGAAACATTTCTTGCCTGCATAGCGGTAGCGATAGTTCTCATGTTTGGTTTAAATTTGTGTTTCGTATGTATGGTAGCCCCCCTTTTCGGAGTGAGGAGAGTTCTTAAATTACCACAAAAACATTTCTTGCCTTCAAAAACTCAACCATACAAATTTTGGTTCTATTTGCTTGATTAGTTTTCGAGTTATGCAGGAATTTGTTTTTCATTTACATGGGATCCCATCCTTTCTAGAAGCGGGAGGGCTCTCTAACTATCATAAGATGCTTTCCCGGACCCAAAAACCACTGAATACAAATTTGCAAAGCAGTAGGTATAGTTCTCATGTTTGGTTGAAATTTGTTTCATTTGTATAAGAGCCCCCCTTTTTAGAGGGAGGAGGGGCTTTGAACCACCATAAAAACATTTCATGCCTTAAAAAACTCGTCCATTCCAAATTTGGTTCCATTTCTCGAGTTATGCAGAAATTTGGGCTCCATTTGTTTGAGAGCACCCCCTCCCCCCTTCCTCCTCATATGACGGAAGAGTCTCCCTCCTTCAAAAACTTCCACATGCGAAATTTGGTTCCATTTCTCTTATTAGTTCTCGAGTTATGCAAGGATTTGCGTTTCATTTGAATAGGTTCCTCCCTTTTCAGAAAGGGGAGGGGTCTCAAATCAACATAGAACAATTTTTTGTCTTCAAAAACCACCACATACTAAATTTGGTTCCATTTGCGTGATAAGTTCTCGAGTCTCGCAGAATAGTGTATTTCATTTGTATCGGGTCCCCCCCCCCCCCTTTGGATGGGAAGGGGTCTCAAACCAACATAGAAACATTTTTTGTCTTAAAAAACCACCACATGCAAAATTTCGTTCCGTTTGCTTGATTAGTTCCCGAGTTATGCAGAATATTGTGTTTTATTTGTATGAGAGCCCCCCCTTTTATGACGGGGAGGGTTCTCAAGCTACCATAAAAACCTTTTTTGCCTTCAAAAACTCACACATGGCAAATTTGGTTTCTTTGGCTTGATTAGTTCTCGAGTTGTGTAGAAATTTGTATTTCATTTGTATGGGAGCCCCCCTTTCCAATGAAGGAAGGGGTCTCAAAGCATCATAAGATTATTTTCCGACCCTAAAAATCTCTGCATACAAAATTTCACGCCGATCGGTCCTTCCGCTCGCGAGTTAAATCGTGACAAAGGAAACCTCAACTCATTTTTATTATATAGATTGCAAAAAAACAACATTCTTTTCCATCGCGTCCAAACAGAAACAGGTAATTCTGACTGCCATCGTGTCTGAGAAAAAATTGCATGTTTTTTTAATAATCTTTTATGTAAAATACATTTTGTTGTGGACACGACTGACAATCAAAAAGAGCCAAACAAATTGCAAAAATATAAATTTCTGTTATTAAAATTCGCAATTACTTTAGAACGGCTAGACAGACGAATTTTCGCTAGCTTTGAATAAAAATAAAATCTTTTTTAACTCTTTAGAAAAAAAATGTAAACATTAAAAAACAACTAAAAGATTAGAGAATGACCATCTCAAACTCTTCACCAACATTAAGGACATAACTTTAGCTTTTTTGTTAAAAAAAATCGGTTCGAAGGGGGATCCTTTGAGAAAATCAACGTTTTATGTTGTTAAAGCATGAATTTACGATTTTTTTTAGTTTCAGTGTATTTTTTTCTTGCAGAACACTTTATTATCTACAATTTTTTTCTAGCACGACATTTTAATCAGATGAGTCGTTTGCGAAAAATAAATTGGAAAAATAAAATCCACATTTTAAATACGTCCTTATAGAAAATTAGTCCAGGACAATTTTGTATTTTTTAATGAAAAACGTAATTTTAGGCGGAAACCAACATATGGACAAAATTTCATTCCGATCGGACAGAGTAGGGTTCAACCGATTTGCTATTCTAAAGGGTGTCCACAGTAAAATTGCATCACTTTCAATAAGCTGTAACATTTTGCCATTTGGGTTGATTTCTACGATTTTTTGGCTAAAATTACCTCAGCGTTTTTTGTTTACACTGCGTGAGTTTCATTGAGAAATGTGTCGTAGTTGCAAAGATGGAGTCGAAGGAACAGCAAGTGCGCGAGAACATTTTGCACACGCACCTCGACAACGCACTTCTTCCGCACCGAGCCTTCGGAAAGATGTTGAAAATTCACCAGTCTACAGTGTCTCGTGTCATAAAACGTTTTGGGAAACGTTTGACTGTCAATTGGAAGAAGGTGAGTGGTAGAAATAGTGTTCAGTACTGTGTGAAGGATCACGAGTGAGTGGTTGCTGCCTTTAAACGCAAACGCAACTGTTCCGTTCGGGATGTCGTGAAAAACTGCACTTGACCAAAAGTTTCGAGCAGAAAGTCACGAAACGAGCCGGGCTCCATTCATGCAAAGTGAAGCACGAACTTTGAAAGCATCCTAAAGTTACCACTACAGAACAGGAAATGTTGAAGTCATGGTTGAAAGCGGAAAAAAGGTCGGTTCAAGCGTTGTACAAAATCTTATGCGTGGCATTAGGAAGAAAGTTCGGGCAATTAGATTTGGTAAAGAAATACCGTGAAGTTAAAAAAACCTAAACCAAGATTATACATTGTGTTTATTCCCGGAATATTTCATGACAATCGGTTGAGAGACTTGTTTTTGAAGATTTAAAGTGATGCAATTTAACTGTGGACACCCTTTATCAGTGATCGTAGAATAAGGAACGAGATTGCATCGGAGATCGGAAAAAAATGGCACAAATCACATCTCAGTCATTTAGAAATAATCGAGCTCTCAATTTTAAACACTAAGAGATAGTAAAAAATAGCAGTTCGCCTGTTATTCAATTTAACCTACTAAGGTTCTCGTGTTTAGGCTTCTATCTGATTTTAAAATATAGTCCTAGTTTGTCTGATATGTACGGCGTCACAATTTGATTCAATTTTGGAACGTTTTTGACTCACTTTCGTGAAGTCGAAATATCTAAAACATCAATCTGATTTAAGTCGGTGTATTAGATAAGTCGACTACCCAGGTAACCAATAAGCAGTTCCTAAGCGTCTTAACGGCATCCTATCAAGCATTTAAGTCGCCGTAAATGCAACATAAATGCCACTTTTGGCCCAATATACGGCTGCTTTACTGCAATGCTATGATAATGCTTCATCAATGCTATTTTACATTCGAAATGCTTATTACAGGCTACAGGCATTTTAATAGCATTTCAAATGCAGCTTTACATCCGATAGCTTTGAAGATGATGATATAATGCTAATATAATGCTTTTAGCATCTGAAATGCAGATTACGGGTTGATTTACTACATATGCCAATGCTCATTGGTTACCTGGGAAGTCAATCCCAGTCACATTCAATCATATATGAGTGACTCCACTTTTGACGAAAGTGAGTCAAAAACGATTGAAAATACTAATAATGTTAACTTCATAAATGATGTAGCATGGTTAAAAATATTTAAATTAGTCAAATATTTCAGCTCAATATTTCAGCCCAATTTTTGCTCCCGCACATCACAGCTTCATCACAGAGTAACCGAGTAAAGCTCAACCAACCCAACCCATCAGTTAGTTTTCAGCCGAGTGACGGCTGAACGGGTGCAACTGCAACTCTTGCTCCAACGATCCCACGAAGCATCTCACCAACAGCGGCAGCCACGACTGGTAGTAATAGTAAGATAGGTGAGTGACAGCCAAGGAAAACTTTTCCCCTTGAGCACTTCCCATCGAAGGGAAAATATGCTAAACTTCCTTCTTCCGGGTGACAAATTTCTGCGGCACGTTTTGTGATTGAGTTAGCAGGGAGTTCCCTCAAGAGACCTGCCGCATACATTCGTAGATGTAAACGACCTGCAAATCTTCCCGAGAAAGGCATCATCCTGCCAGAAACAACTTTTGCAGCCGACACAATCCAATCAGAGTCGGTAGTGTCATGTAGAACAACGTACAAAATGCTCTTTCCCCTCTTCCGTGCCACGTCTTGCAGTTGCCTGCTCTCCCGAAGCGCCTATAGGAGGTTATGCAATCATGGCCCTCCAAGAAATGGTCCAACGAGCGGACCTTCGTGTCGTGTCTGGGCCAATTTTATTGCCACCTTATCGCTTTTCTTCCCTGGTTGGTCTTTTCCTGTTTACAAAGCGAGGCCGGAAATCGCCCGAATCCGGATACCGGTTCGCCGAAATGGGCATCCCTTTGCCCTTTTACGATTCCAGAAGAAGGAAGGGTGGAAGCAATTGTAATTGGAGTTTGCTCATGCTCGCTCGCAGCCAGAGATGGGCCGAAAAGTTGCTCGCCACGGAAGAGCTTGTGGGTAAATTTGCATAATTTAGGATTTATGTCTTAGAAGCGTTTCTGGTGGTCTGCTTCGGTCATGGGAGAATGCCGTTTTCTATGATGAATTTCGATTGCTCTGCTGCCCGAAGGAGATGGGGGAAGTAAATTTCGTTTGCTTCTGGGAAGTGCAGGGAAAATTGTGAAATCATCGATTCCACCAGAGAGTCGACGTCTCTCATTAATTATTATTGAAGCGATGACCTCCAGCAGTCTCCACCTCTGCACGAATAAATCCTTCGACAATGGTCACGAAAAGCATACAAACCACGCACGGGCCATTCATTCCAGGCGACATTAATGCCCATAACAATTCGGCATGCAAGCCACCACCATGCCCATATTATGATTTACGGCTCTGGATTTGCGCGCGATCTGAGCGGAATGACCGAGAAACGAATGGCACGCATGTGATTAAGCACCGTGTACACTGAACGTGCTTTTTCGTGAATTATGCTGGGGTGTGAAAACCCGGCTTTGAAACGCTGATGTAACTTATAGTTTCAAAACTGCGAATTCTTGCAGAAAGTAACCGACGGACTCGTGCGTCAATCTTCCAACTTCGTTGATTGTGCTGCGTTTTATTTTCCGTGTGGCAAAATCGTCTACGATGCGAATCGCTCGCCGGTCTGTGTACGTGTCAAATCCGGTCCGGTTCGGGTCATTATGCTCAACGTTCTCCCTTTCCCTCGCGATGGGAATTGGCAGGGGGAGGCGGGAACGGGACTCCCAAGAATTTTCCGCACCTACATATGATGGGAGAATGTATCATTCTCACACCCCGCTCGCGCCATGTGCAGCAACACTCGAGGCCAAAGTTGAGTTATGTAGCGATTACGAGCCAAACGAAAGCCATTTATTTACTAAATGAAACCTTTGTTACCTGCCACACTGACCGACCGACCGACCGACCGACAGCAGCCCCAAACTTCGTTCCGAGTTGGGTACATCAATTTTACGGTTTCAGGAGGAAACGGCGGCCGTCCCTAATGAGGGGCGGGATGGTAATCGTTGGCGCCCAAGAAAAAGCGGAAACGGGAGTGCCTATTTGATTAATTAAGGACACGGCCTAGAGGGATAGCAGGGATTTCTCATGTCATTAGTGTGGCTCCGGTACAGTCAGTGCTGGGATGATAATTTGACGCTCTATAAGGCTGGAATAAGGATCACATTTAAGTCTGTTGCAATTACTCTATCTGGACTTCGTTATCGCTAGTTAGATTGCTCGATGGAAGTAGGCGCTGCTTTGGAATTTGTTTTGGTGTTGCTGTGACGTAAACAATCAAAAATTTCGTTCAGAATTTAGAGAAAAAGTGCAAAGGGCAGTCTTAAGTGGTGGTATGAAGGCTGTTGAAGTAGAAATACAAATGGTAATTGTGTAAAGGTTGTTGCATTCAAAGATGTTTTCTTACTACAGCCATTATTATTGTAAATGTTAATGAAAATATAAAGATGTCACCAACACCACTAACGCAATGTCATTGTGTGTGTGAACGTTTTGATTTACGTTTTGCTGTCACAAAAGCATTGTATTGAAAACAGAGTCGAAAGAACAACAAGTGCGTAACCAAAAATTGCACAAAACTGTGGAAAATCCGTCTATGCCGCATCATGACCCATGAAATCACTCGGAGTGCATCTTTCAGCAGTAAGTAGCGTTTAGAAACGCTTCCAGGATCGGTTGACTCTCGATCGAAAGTCAGGATCTGGTGGCAAGTGGAACGACAACTTCAAAGCCCATCAGGATGTAGTGCTTCGGCTGATTAAGCCAAACCCGAACCTTTCTGTGGAGATGTGATGAGCTAACTGAGCTGTAGAGATAAACATAGCTAACAACGATTCCATGTAATAATTGAAAATAAATACAACCAAGTTATATATTACGCTTGAGATGATATTCGTTGTCGACATTCGATAAAATCGACAAACTAATCGCTAAGTAGTAGGCCTGGGAACGGAACGATACATACACGGCCAGCTGGAACAAACTGAGTTTCGAGTCGTTTTTGACTCACTTTCGTCATCAGTGGAAGTCACTCGAATTTGGAGGTAAATGTCACTGGCATTGGCAAGTCGACAAATCAAAAACATCGACTCAAATCAGATGGATGCTTTTGATTTGTCGACTTTGTCAGTGCCGGTAACATTTACTCAAATTTGAGTGAGCTCCACTAATGACGAAGAGTGAGTCAAAAACGACTCAAAACTGAAGGTTGAAACGGCCGGCACGTGTAGCTTTTAAATTAGGAAATTGCTTCCGATTGAATGCTCAGAAAACATGGGAAAGAGAGGAAAGAGTAAAGAGTAACTACAAGCAGAGCGCTCTGACTCGGCTCAAATAGAAAGGGTTTGAGTTGCAGGTTGCTGTAGTTCAGGGATGCCATATTCACAGACATGCCTGTAAATTTTCAGACTTTTAATTTTTATTGCAGACTTTTTTAACGATGCAGACATTTAGCAGACATTCTATTTATGTTGCAGACTTTTACAGACATTTGAAATATTTTTTTAAATTTCAAATAAAGGTATTCTATGAAGTTCGGATTTAAAACGTACGCAGTATGCAGTATAGTATTTAAACGCAGTATAGTAGATACGGTAAGAAGCTTTGTTGAAATATTTTAAAATATCGTGGGTATCATTTAAAGTAGAAATCCTTGAAGAAACGAAAGCGGTGGGCCACTTGGAGACACAATGGGGCCGGAGATAAGTATTGTATAGGCCCTTTCCGAGGGTAACATGGAGTCCCTATTTATGGTTGTGTTCAATCCCACGCGTGTTCAAACCCATGCGAAAAATTACTGTCAAAGCGTAGGTAATATTGGTCCTTTGCTATTAAGTCACAACGAAAATCAAGGTTCACAACAATACAAATCATATTTGAGAAAGTTAGAGATTTCCTCGAAAAAAAATTCTCCTACGGTCAGGTAGAAACTTCTCGGAAGTTTTGGGAGCAAGCAGTTCATGCAAGAAGATCCTTCAAAAATTCATTACCGAAGTTCAGGGGGAGAGGACTTCTCTGAAGTTTGGAATTTTTCAGAGGTTTTGGAGTTCTTCCCAGAAATTCAAGATTGAACTTCCCAGAAGTTCAGAAAAACAAACTTCCCCAAATTTCAGACGGGAGCTAACCAAGAAGGGCACTACCTATAATTTCTCAAAAATCCTGGAAAAAAAATCCTCAGGACGATGCGTCATAGAAGTCGAGGAAAGAACTTCTCTCAAGTTCAGGAAATAACTTCCCAGAAGTTTTGGAAGAAACTTCTCGAAATGTTAGTTGGAACTTCCTTGAAGTGCTTGGCAGCTTTTCCAAAGTTCAGAGGAGAACATTCTGCATTTCAGAATAAGGATTTCTCAAATTCTTTAGGGAGAAAAGAATGAAACTTTCCAGGAGCATTGGGGGTACTTCCTTCTAATTTGAGCACGAATTTCCCAATAGTTCCGGATCAAACTTCCCCAAATTTCTGGAGAAAACTTCCCAAAAGTTCAGAAGAGTCCAGAAAGTCCAGGAAGAAACTTCAAGAACAAATTTAAGGGAATTTTCCTAATAATTTTGGAATTAAATTTTCCTCGCAGTGCCGGATGGGACCAATCAGAAGTTTGGAAAGAATAAGCTCAGGAAAAAACTTCCCCGAATTTCAGGAAGAAACCTACTAGAGAGGGCACTACCTGTAGGGTCAAGAAGGATTTTTTCAAAAAAATCAGTAAAGAACTCCTCAGACAAGAGGACTTCTCAGAAGTTGCGAAGAGACCAAAAGTTCAGTTGGAACTACCCAGAAGTGCTAGAGAGCTTCCCTTAAGTTCCGAATCAAACATTACAGCATTTCAGAATGAGAACTGCTCGAAGTTCACAAAATCTCAGAAGTTATGGTAGATTCTTTTGATGAAATCAGGAAGAAACTTTCCAGAAGTATAGGGGGATCTTTCTAGTAGTTCAAGCAGGAATTTCTCAGAAATTCAGGAACAAACTTCCCCGAAGTTCAGGACAATACTCTCTGAAATTCAGAAGAGATTATTTCGGCAGTTCAGAAAAGAACTTCTCAGAAGTTCAGGAAGAAACTTCTAGCAACTTAAGAAGATTTTCCAAGAAATTCTGAAGAGTATTTTCTCAAAAATTTTCAGAAACTTTCCTCGTAGTTCAGGATGGGACTTATCAGAAGTTTAGAAAGTAACTATGTTCAGGAAAAAAATTACCAAATGTTTCTGGAAGGTAAGGTTGGGTTCTTAAATGTGAATTTCGAAGAAAATAAGGAGTGACTGCCAAGAAGTTCACGAGGAATTTTGCCTGAAGTTCAGGAGGAAACTTCCCAGAATAAAGCAAAGAGCCTTGCAGAAGATCAGGAGAGAGTTTCCATGAAATTTAAGAGATAATCACTGACTAACCGAAGAAGCAGTCTATACAAAAATCATTCATATGACCATAATGATATTGATGATCATGAGTGATGATGACACCATATTAAAATATGGTACACACAATCAATGGTTATTGTTGAATAAAAAAAAAAGTCTGTTGAATTTATCAAAAGAAAACTAAATTTTGATTTTAAAATACAAAACTGGAAAGAGCGTTACAGGGGAAAAAAAAACTATGGAAAATTGTGTCATCTATGCGAATGCTTCAAGCTTCAGTGTCACTTTAAAAATATGAAACAATAGTGTAAGGTTGCATACAATCCAAGAAATAGATGCAGACATATTTACATAATCAAACAAATAGCGATAATGACATAACTCGCTCTCTTAATACGTCCTTTTCGTTGAAAGAAGTCTAATTTTCTAAAAAAAAAAAAATTACAGACTTTTATAGACATTCCCAGACATTTCAATTTTTTTCACAGGCATTTGAAAAAAATAGCTGGCATCCCTGCTGTAGTTATAATTCATTCTTTCAGCTACTGTTCAGAAATACTGACGTACTCGTGATGCTCGGGTTCAGAAAAAATGAAGAATTCCATCGAACACGAACACTTTCCATGCGCGAGATGTGGCTGAAAAGGTCAAATCATTGTATTGTTTCGTTCAGAAACTGAAGAAAGGGGCAGGATATAGGTCGTTCAAGGTAATAAAAACCCCAAACAACGACGAGAAGCAGGAAACCAGTTCGAAAACAAGAGCGCGTAAGCTGTACGACAAATTGTTGACAACATTTGACTGCGTGGTTATGGATGATGAAACAAACGTCAAAGTAGACTTCCAGGAGTTTTCTGGTCTTGAGTTTTATACCTGATTAAAACGTGGCAAGGTCGACGATCATTTCAAGGCCAAAAAGTTGTCAAAGTTCTCTGAAAACTACATGTTTTGGCAGGATATTTTTAGTTGTGCTTGTAAGAACAACATCTTCATAACTACAGGTACGATTAACCAACAAGTTCACGCCAACAAATGTCTGCAAAAACGGCAGGAAACAACGTCCAAATTTTAACAAAAGACTGTAATCATCCGAAAACCCCAGAACTTCATCCAATTGAAAGATTTTGGGCAATTGTCAAGCGAAACCTTGGGAAATCGAAAGGAAAGGCTAATAATGAGAAAGATTTAGCTAAAGTTGAAATGATTTTTTTGGCTTTCAGTCTTTGTTTATCTATTTTCCGACGTTTTCGCGTATCGATTTCCCCCGATTCTTCTAGGGATACCTGTAAGTATTATGTTTCGGTTTTGCTTTGTTTTGGGCAAGTTTTAATATAATATTCTAAAACGTGGGAAAATACTTCCAGAAAGGTGACTGAGGACACCTCCACAAGCCAAATTTGGTTCCATTTGCTTGATTAGTCCTCGAGTTATTCAAAACTTTGTGTTTCATTTGCAAGAGAGCCCCCCTCCTCCTTTCAGACGAAAGAGAAGTCTCGAACCATCATAAGACCCGAATTAAAAAAATCTCATAGATTTACAATTGAATGTATTGTAACCATACAATAGAATCTATAGTATGTACAATTTATATTATTGTTCACAACTATAAGATGACAATAGGAGTTATTGTTACCACAATAGAATCTAATGTAAACTGAGACATCGACAATAGTAACGGGAGGTTGTTATGTATCTTAACTGTAGAAAAAATCATTATTTTCCGAACAAATATGAACCAATAACTATTCATAAAAAATTGTTTCACAATTGTTGAAAATCCAAGCATATGGCGTGAATTGTAGATCTATTGTTATGACAATACGCATTGTTCCTTTATCTGATTCATGAACAACAAGATTCATGATCGGAAATATTTTAATGTTATTTTATATTATTGTATTGCAATTGTCTGGCTATTCTTATCCGGTCAGGTAAGGAAAAATGCATATTGTCATTACAATAGATCTACAACTCACTGCATATGCTTGGATTTTCAACAATTGTGAAACAATACAATTAATAGTTATTGGTTCAAATTTGTTCGGAAAATAATGATTTTTTCTATAGTTACAGATACATAACTACCCCCCCTTTTCTATTGTCGATGTCTCAGTTTACATTAGATTCGTATTGTGGTAACAATAACTCCTACTGTCATCCATAGGCCGCGATCAATAAGATTACACGGTACATATGGTTTCAGGGGTTCTTATTGTAGGGTTACAGAATACACCAACTGATCACTCTGATGAGATTTCTTTTTAGCCGGGCGGCCCAGGAACCCCCTGCATGCGCATTATCATACAGTAGGGATAATTCAATGTGAGGTTTAAATTTGTGTTCAATTTGTATGAGACCTCCCCTACCAGTAGTTAGGTGGCCTCGAACCAGTAGAACATTTCTTGCCTCATAAATTTCCACACGCCAAATTTGGTTATTGATTCTTTAGTTATGCAGAAATTTCAGTTTAATTAGTCTGAGAACTCCCCCTTCTAGAGGAAGGAGGGGTCTCAAATCACCATAGAAACATTTTTCACCTTCAGATAACCCTACATACCAACTTTGGTTCCATTTGCTTGATTAGTTCTTGAATTATGTAGAAATTTGTGTTTCACGTGTTTGGGAGCCCCCTCTTCCAGTGAAGGGAGGGGTCTCTCACTATCATAAGAACCTTTTTCGGCCTCAAAAACCCCTCTGTGTAAAATTTCACGTCGATCAGTTCTGTAGTTTTCGAGTCCTTAAAGTTCAGACAGACAGACAGACAGATAGAAATCCATTTCTTATGCATGGAGAGACTAGCAATGAGATCAAATGAATGAAAATTTAACAGAACTGGGACGTTTCGCGACTGGTTCTTTTGCATGAGTTTTTTTCTTCATCAAGGGGTATACATTAAACTTCATGTCAGAACAGGCTTCTAATGCTCTCGAGAGATACACATTGCGTGTTTTAGCTGCCTGGAGAAATTCCATGCGTCTGGTTGAAGTTTGTGATTCATTTATGGCGAGAACTCACCTTTCCATAGAAGGTTAGGGGTCTTTAACTATCATAAGAAACTTCATCAGCCCCATTTTTTTGTTGGGGCGTAGAAGCACTGCGTCGAATGAGTTGAAGTTTTGTGGTATACCCCTGTTTACTATTAACCCCTGCATACAATCGGCTCTGAAGTTTCCGAGTCTATAAGCGTCAGACAGATAGACAGGCAGGCAGACAGAAAGACAGAAATTCATTTATATATATATATATATATATATATATATATATATATATATATATATATATATATATATATATATATATATATATATATATATATATATATATATATATATATATATATATATATATATATATATATATATATATATAGAAAATGCTTCCAAAACCCCCACATACCAAATTTGGTTCCATTTGCTTAATTAGTTCTCGAGTTATGCAAAAATTTGTGTTTCATATGTATGAGAGCTTCCCCCCCTCTCCCTTCCAGAAGTCGGAGGGGTCTCATTCCACCATAAAACATTTCTCAAAAGCCTCCACATGTCAAATTTGATTCCATTTGTGTAATTATTTCTCGAGTAATTCAGAAATGTGCGATGCATTTGAATGGAAGTCTTCACTTTTAGAAGGAGGAGGGGTCTCGAGTCACCTAAAAATATGTTTTACCCTCAAAACCTTTTGAAGGCCCAATTTTGTTCAATTTGATTGATTAGTTCTCGAGTTATGCATAAATTTAAATCACAATAGAAACAGAGGGCGGAGGGTTTGCAAACCACCATACAAACATTTTTTGACTCCAATTTTTTCCATTCCAAATTTGGTTCCATTCCAATTATTTCTCGAGTTATGCAAAAATTTGTGTTTCATTTCATTTTATTTCATTTTTGAAAATCTCAATCCCAAAGTCTGATGTGTCCATTGAAATTCATGTGATTTACCAAATAGAACTTATGCGATCATTTATAAGTTATGTGAATTCAGATGAAAAAATTTAAATTTGTTGTTGAGAAAATATAATATGCGTTCCCAATGGAAATTACATGAAAACTATTTTCAGTGTAGAATGGACAAAACTGTCACCCGATATTTCATCACAGCAAGCGTTTTATTTTGATTGAGGGGAAAGTGTTTTGATTCGAAAAGAACTGCGCGAAAATTTACCGCAATGAAGGCAAGAGATATTAGTAGTAGCTGATCTCTCAGAAAATTATTTGTTTACCAAGACCGTGTGCAATCTATTCACTACAACAACAGTTAGGCTACGATACAGCTATTTGCAGCATATGTGTTACAGGAAAGAGTTGTCGTGCCTCTTAATGTTGTCACATCCGATGTTGCGGGATCGCAGTATAAAAATCGATTGAACATCATCAACCTGTTTTTCCCACAGGAGTGAAGCGGCTGTCATCCACGAACACCAATCGTGAATATAGACAGTCAAGTAATAGACCGGACAACGTGCCGCCATGTTGTATCCAAAACGAACATTTCCCATACGATTTGACAGTTGTTTTGGATACATCCATTGTGCCAGAATCACGTTGTCCGGTCTATTACTTGAGTGTCTATAATCGTGAAGCTGAAAACTTGGTGCTGCGTGTGGTGCTTATTCGATTCGATTTTCTCGATGGTTTTATGCAGCAAACACAATATTCGCGGGGAAAGTTGTCGTTTTGTCGTTAATTTGATTCGAGAAAAAAAAAATCAGTGTTGTACTTAGGGTAGTGGTTATTAATACTGCACTATTTTTTCATTGTTTATCAGTTAGGTATTATAATGTTTTACCTTAATTACTGTTACTAGAAGTTTGGTAGAAGAAATATTGTAAAAATATATAATCCATTGTGATCCAAGCTAAAAATGTTCAAATCGTCACTAGCGCCAAACCAAAAGTGGCTGGCTTCAAGAACTAACGCTCCCTTTAGTCCTCTGGTTTTTCCCCGGGAAAGATTTTGGAGTTCTCGCCGAGTGGCACTACTTCGCTACAGTACACGAAATAGGTCCGAGCGATGGAATAAGGGAACGTTCATTAATTAGCGACACGCACAAATTGTGATTGTTTAGTGTAACCTCCTCAAAGACCAAACGCAACTTGTCACGTCTTTTGTATGGACTGCAAATTCCACGTATGAGATCGTAGCACCGTTTTGACTCAGCAATCATCCATCGCTGCTACTGCGTGACATACATTAACGCAATTCCTTCCGGTATCGGTGCTATCCTCATTAAAACGATTTCCAGTTCAACTACAAGTTTAAGGTTCAAAATAGTATAGGTAAGAAGTTGTATCAAAATAGATGGTGGTAAGAAGTTGCGAAACGATCAACTACGGCAAGCTGAATGTCAAATTCGAGTCGGTCAGCAGAAATTCCACGGGCAATATGATGTTATTATTCGAATGAACACAGTAATAAATTTAGAATCAGCAAGCATCGCGGATTTGGCTGCAAATATCCGGTCCGAAATTTTCGCACAATTCCTTTCAGCAAGTATAACAAGATAGCACATCGCTCGTTTAAAACGATACTCACTGAGTTCAACATACAATTGCATAAAACTGATAAAAGAAGTTTCGTTTTAAAAATACTGTATCTCTGAACGGTTCAATACATCGAGATAACAAAAGTTTTCTGTGTAAATAAATGTAAGTGAACAATGTATCTCACATTGAGCGAAAATTGCAATTTTAATTTTTAAATGAAAAAAATAGTATATTTTGGCAACACTTCTGCCGATAAATTATATGTTTCATTATTTTCTTGAACAATTTCATTCTGATACCAACCGGTAGATTGTTTCTAGCCATGCTAGTTGCTGAGATATACATGAAAGAGAAAAAAAATTATAAAAGGGGACGACCCCGGCGTATTGATTAACATCCATACCTCTCACGCCTTAGTCACGCGTTCGAATCTCACCCCGGAGAAGTTATGAAAATGCCCAAAAGTAGTGGTTGACTGACTACGATGGGAGATGAACCAGCCCGAGGCTGAAAATCTCGATAATCAAGACAAAAAAAAATTGTATAAAAACTGGTAAACCAGAAGATCTTTGTTTCAAAACTCTGTATCTCAGGAACGGCTCAAAATGCCCTAAGATTTTTATTGGATGTTTATGTAAAAAAGTGTGAGGAGCACGATGGCGTAGTCATTTTTCAAAATCAATATATCTACATTGATTGAAAATTGCATTTTTAACTTTAAAATGAAAAATTAGCAGATTTGGCAACACTGCCGCCAAAAAATAATATATTTCATGATATTTATAAAACAATTTCCTATAAAAAGTCATTATAAGATTGTTTTTAGCCATAATAGTAACGGATATATAAATAAAACAAAGAGAACATTTTTACAGAAACTTCAAAAATGAGGGTGACCCCATTAACCGAGGGGTGGTCCGATCGACCCAAAAATTTTGACTTTTACATTTCTCATAATATGGTTGAAGTCCGAGAAGGTCGTGAACATGTAATGTGGATACTTCGGATGGAATGACCCATATATAATTTTGAGGAAGGCTGAGAACACACTGAGGGCTGCTCCGAGAGTCGAAGTGACGTTTGTCACTTGGTGAAGTGAGAAAGGTCACCTGCAGTAGCGTAATTCTCCATTTGATTCACGAGAAGAGTCGACAATTTCACCAAGTGACAAACTTCACTTCGACTCTCGGAATAACCCTCAATCTATAGCTAGAATCATGCCGAACTTCAGGTAAATGAATACTGAAGTGTGGAGGTCCAGCCTGATTGACTCCCCTACAAATCAAGCTGAATCAATCAGAGAGAAACGGGTCAGCCTGTTACGGATCAAAGCCATACGAGTTGTCAGGACCATTCTAACGGAGGCAGTTTGTTGCATCAATTCTAACGAAATTAACGGTACTCCTCTTGACAGATCCGATAATATCCGAAGCCGCCGTACTTCAGGAAGCCTGGCTGAATTGAAGTAATGAAGTTAGTGATCTCTGACAGAAAATCTCGCTCCCTAAACATTATCGTTTCCCTTCAAACTTATTTCAAAACGAAATCAAATCCAAAGAATCGAACAATTGCTGAAGCAGAGTTCCTTAATTTATTGCGAAAATTTGTCACTCCAGTAGATTCAATAAAAAAAATCCCACCCTCGGCCTCAGACACAGCAGAAGCACCCAGCAGCAATCGCTTTAATCATTCAATTAACATCCGGCTCCTCGGTTCGAATAAATTGGCCTGTCACAACAAAAACCATCCGGCAACGAGCGACAAATCGACATAGATTAACGAGCACGGAATATTCCCCCGCCAACCCATCCCACCTCCAGCTTCGTTCCGTTGCATTGACATTGGCGTTGTTGTGTATTGTTACTTGAAAAACCAATTCTCCAATTTCGCGAAGCCACCAATCTCGTTTTGAAGGAGGACTGCTGTCGATGTCGTTGTGCCGTTGGTGGTGGTCTAGTGCGCTCGAGCAGGCTTATTAGCATAAAGTCTATTCCGCGAATTTGGATGCCCGACTACGACGGCGATGGTTCCGATCAAATCCTACAAATGCCTTCCTACCAAGCCCGGAGAGCGAGGCAGGAATAGGCAGAGACTCGGATAATTCAATTTAAACTCCCCGAAAATGGAAAATTGCTTTAGTTTGTTTGAGCCGCACAGCATGGTGCGTCGTCGTTCGATGGGGTTGTTAATTGGTATTCAAAGCAGCTAAGAAGAAGACTGGGGCCTGTCAATCATTCTGGGTGGGAAATTTCCATTTAAAAGTCACCCAAAGGCATACTTTCGTACATGTTCAACACGTGTAAGCTGAAATCTTGTTCGACTTATGGATGAGGATCTGAATGTAATGAATATCAACTTGACTTAATACTTTTGATGAGGCAGTCATGATCCAATGAAACAAAATCCGGGTTCAAATCCCCGAACACTCACCTTTCATAACAACAAGTTGAAACACGTACATCCAAATGTTGGCCTTGATTAGCATTTTTGCGGCCGCTTTTCCGCACCCCAGATTGCGCACTAGCCTGATCAGCCCAGGCAGCCAGGGAGGATGCTTGTAGTTCGAGATTTGAGCTTTGGTTTCACTTCCACCTCCAGCAGCACCTCCACCCCCTCCGCCGTTTTCACAAAAACACATCAACACTCACGGCAGGACATTAGCTTGTTTAGCTGTCTCTTCACAGCCTCCGATCCAGGGCGAGGTCTTTCGGGCGAATTCAGAATCATCCTCCCTCTGCTCAGCCATTCCGTCGGTCTGGTGATTTTCATTTCCGACGGTTAGGTGATTTCGAACTGGATAATGATAGCAGTTTTCCCTCGCACTTATTTTCGAGACGTGCTGACGGTGTCAAGTGCTAGTTCAGGGCTGAATCTGTAATGAGAGGAAGCAGAGTACAAGTGTTAGATGGGATTACGTGGTTGAATTTCAATTTGAAAGAGGAACTAGGTTGGAATCGGTGCTGGAAGGTTCAGAACTGATGGAAATTATGGTGAGGCGTTGCGTCGTCATATAAGGGAAGGTCCATTGATCTCACGCTCACGCGGTAGGGGGGTGGCTTGGGAAAACGTGACGATCTGTCACAAAAATTTGGAAGGTCCATACAAAAACGTGAAAAAGGGGGGGGGGGGGGGTTGTAGAAAGTCAACTTTTGCGTGACGTAATTAATGGACGTTCCCTAAGGCATATTTCACCAGTCAGAAGTAAAGTACGTGCAAATAGTTTCCACGTACCGAGAAAAGTTCTGACAGATACTGTCATCAAAAATCACTTGAAATTCGACTGTTTACAAATCGTTTCGACGTTTTGAAGTTTTGACAGTTCTCCCCTAAAAGGCAATTGAGTAGTCAATGAGGTGGTCTCCTTCTTAACCAACAGCTAACTTTGAGTAAATATCAGGTTTTAACTGCATTCACTTTGTCCATTGTATCAGGATAATACCAACAATCAATATGCAACTAGCGATTTGAAATTGGTTCACTGTTGTAGAACCCCTTGGTTCAAAGTACACCTTGAAGCCAGCACCTTGCTGTACATATTTGCGCCTTTGTTTTGATTTGCTGTGTTATTTTGACAGAATATTTGAGAGTGTGTTCGTGTGAGTTCATTATTAGGGGGCGCATTATTAAGCTTGGGACCGAGCTAAGGACCGATGTGCTAGTACTGACTGAGCCAAGAAAAAAATCGTATTTGTTCGGGACCTACTGGTCTTAGAGTTAGTCTATGTCTGTACTGTTGCAGCTCCCAGTGGTGTTGTACGCAACAACCTTTGTAAAACTTTTCCAACAAAGTGTGTGTGTGTGTATATATATATATATGCATATATATATATATATATATATATATATATATATATATATATATATATATGTATATATATATATATATATATATATATATAACATATATATATATATATATATATATATATATATACATATATATATATATATATATATATATATATAGATATATATATATATGTGTGTGTGTGTGTGTGTGTGTGTGTGTGTGTGTGTGTGTGTGTGTGTGTGTGTGTGTGTGTCATAGCTCTACTGCAGATCCAGCAACCCATTTCAGAATGTCTGGAGAGTAATGCCCATTCCGAGGTTACTTTCACATACAACAAGCCCCGCATGTAAACATTACCGATATCTTTTGGATAAGGGCACTGCAACTCATTTCCAGATTTGGAAATGAAAAATTTCCAAATCAGGCACGTATTTAGTATTATTTGAAAATAAGATTATAAGTTATATACTTATAATCAGATTGATCTCACCCATGGCCGCTGCCTTAATGACACTTGCTAGTTCTTTCGTAAAAATTAAAAATGGCCCATTCTGTATTGGAACATAGACTATTGGGCATATTTCGAATATACATTAACAAAATAGTATTCTGTTTGAACTAAAATGTTCGACTTTATGTGAACTTTGGAGGGAAAATATTAAAAAAAAAATTTCATCTCGATTTTTAAGAAATCTGCGGATTTTTCCCGGATTACATTTCATCAACCAGCGCTCATTATTCTCATCCAACATTTTAGCAATCTTATTCCACTTGGTACTCAATTTCATCGGTCTGAGCTAGGGACAGTTTGGTGGGTTGAGTTCTTTCGGTAAGAACTGAATCCCGTTGGCTTCATACCACTGTAGCACTGTTTCACTGTAATGACAACTTGCAAGATCTGGCCAAAACATAACAGGTTCATTGTGGGATCTGACAAATGGCAATATTCGCTTTTGGGGACATTCCGTTCAGTACAGCCTGAATTAAATGTATTATCTGTGATGAAAACCTTGGGTTTCCTACCAAAGCCTCAGATGCCTTGCCAAATCAATTATTTACGTGCAAATTTATCTGCAAACACAAACTTGAATTTGGCAGGAACATCTCCCCGAGCCGTAGCCAAGTTAAAAAAAATTTCCCGGTAGTTGTTTGAAATCGGTCTTTACATTGGTTTCACCATCCATGAGAAGACAGCTATTGAATTTTGTCAATACCTGATCATACAGATTGATCTGTATCCGGCTGATTTGGTCTGTCCGATGTTGGGGTTTGCCTTGAGATGTTCTTGATGACTTTGTTCCGCAGTTGACGTGCTGACAGTACCCGCCAGACGCTTGGTTTGAGTGCTTGCGGTCCTCGGCGACAAAGTTTCTCTGTACTTTTTCAAAACACACCACACGATATTTCGAGGAAAATCCAACACTTTAGCAAGTGTTGGCCCAGACCACAAAGGGTTTTCCAAGTGATTGCGCACAATTATTTTTCTTCTTTCTTCTTCCATTTTGTTTTTCTCTGAAACACGTTCGAATTGCACTGCGAAAAAATACTTCTGATGTTATTGTTATAGAGAACACATAAGGTGTCATAGTTTACAAATGCCACCACTAGGGTCGCTGTAAGACTCAAAAATGTTTGTTCCAATACTAAATGGGCAGCACCTTAGTTAAACAGAAAAAAAATATTGAAATTTAACAATCGTGTAAAGTTTCCCCTCGTTAAATTCTAAGGCAAAGGAGGCATAAAGAACGAAACTGTTTGCAATCTGTCATGCCCCACCCAACAATGTTTGCAATCTCTCATAAGACAGGCTAGATTCAGGCGTTATCTGGCTTAAATTTTCATGAAATATCCCACTATCTTCTGCCAAATCTAGCATTTCCGTTGTGTGCATTGGATAACGAAGTAAATTCAATGTTTCTTTTTATGTGTGTATAATCAGATAGATCTCACCCATGACTACCTCCTTAATGACACTATGTTGTTCATTCGTAAAAATAAAAAAATAATTTATTTCATGCACTCGCGACAAAATAAGCACAAAAATTAACGTTGCTAAACCGCCCCTTAGATATGCAACCTTCATAACAAAACTCTGTACACCACGTGGTGATTGCATCTGAAATTATGTGCCAGCATTAAACCGTGGATGCGCGTTGTCTTCGTTTGCTATTTCTGACCAGCAAATGGCCGTTTTTTACATACACTGGTCTTTTTTTTTACTCCACTGTGTCGAACTTCAAAACTGCCAATAATCTTAGATTCACTCGCAACAAAGTAGAAAAACACTCAAACTTCATAATTTACGTCCGGATGGCACAATACTACCACTAATAAACAATACTAAGCCGATGAAGCTCTTATTCCTGGTTCTGGGGCGAAGCACACAAAAACCAAAGAACGTGAACATACTACCGATACTCACACATTTCGGGGGGAATCGATTGTATTCACTACGTCTTTCCCAAAGCACGCGGAGATTTTGTGATTTCACTGTTAGATTAAGTTAAATTGCCAATTATTGTTTGATTTTTTTTTCGCAGAAAAAACAAAACACGTCAGCTTCAAAGCACGGTTTCCTGCGATTCCATCAATCTATTGTACCTAGACTGGTTTCAAAATTAGAAGAGCGCGATGTTGATTAGAAGCCATTTTCAAATTTTCCAACAACGTTGTCTTGAGATGATTTTTATAACTTAAAGAGATGAAAGTTATGATGTATAACTAGATGAAACAAAAAAGCTAAAGCAAAAACCTGGGTTTTCTGTCGGGACCCCGAAAAAATGAATTAATTTGATTAATTAATACCATTAAAATTTGTTGAAATTATTTATTCTACAACTTTTCCGAATAATGTGTGCCTTTATTTCTGCAAATAAAAAGTTAGATTTTCAATTTCTCTGAAAATAAAGACCACCCTTGTTTCATTCACACCAAAAGATGCGCCTTGTTATTAGAAACAACTTTGTGGAAGACAATTTTGCTCCAAAACTTCAAACTCAGGCTGAAAATGTATCTTTCCAGTAAAATTCGCATTCTGGAACACTATGCAGTGTTATCAAATCGGATAGTTGTGATAATGTGACCACGACAATGCTTGATAGTTCAGTTTGCATACATTGTTTTGCATTTTGAATAATTTTTGGTAGAATGTTCGATTTTTTTGGTTAAATCCCTTACTTAAGAGATTCTAAGCACAGACAAACAAACATAACCGATTAAATATTTGCATTTATTAAATGTTGCGCACACTGCGATGGGTAATCAATTGAACAGATAGCAGTAGTGTATAGCCGTCAAAGACACAGCAAAAGAACATGCGCGCTGTAGGTGGCAGTGCTGCCAACTAACAACATTTGTTTGATGTTTAAATTGCCTGTTAGATAAATGTTCCCTGATAAATTTATGAATGTTATTTCTGTGTGTCTGTGCCCTAAACATACACTTGGTTCCTTCAGCTCCTTCCATCCTTGGTCTTTCTACATTCTCACTTTATCATGGCCCAATTGGTATCGATCGGACGGAGTTCAGGACAGTTCGGTGGATTTATGTTTGTCGGGAGAAATTTATTGAATTAGTTTCATACCATTCCGCACTGTAACTGGCCAGTACCAATTCATGCGTAAAAAAGTACCCATATTATGGAAGTGTATGGAGCTGTCAAAAAAATGGGTAAAATTAGATTACAAATAAAGCGTACTTTTCACCCATTTTAAAAACACTTTAGGGAGTAAAAATGGGCATAGAAAAAATAGACGCTGACATCTTCCGAAAGCTCCAAGGTAAGAAGTGGATTAATTTTTGATTTTTTGATTATGTAGCAAAAACATGATCACATAAGAACGTTGTATTCTTCTTTAGACGACATTTCTTAAAAACCAATGTATGTCAGGGAGAATTTGTCACACAGTCAAGACACTGAACACGTAATTTTAATATTGATTTATAATAATTAAAATCTTTAAGGTTTGCGAAATTTCGTTTCGAATTTTTATTCCAAATATTCCAAATTCGAATTAAATATCAACCATCGCATTTAAAACATATTTAATCATACTTAAACAGAGAACAATATAAATTAGTTTAAATTTAAAAAAAATATCACGGAAATTTTCTTTTCACTTCTACTCCGATTGCTCCTCAGCGCTTCCAACTTCATCGTCAGCAAATGTCTCTTCGGCGTACGAGCTTGCATTCTCAAAAAAAAAAACATAAATCCATCCTGTGCTTCTCGATTTAATAAATAGTACGAAACTGCAGAGGCTTCTCAACCATTTTTAGATGCACACGTCTTTCGATTGAGAGATACAGTCGGGTTTTCCTTATGATTTTATGAGTTGCTTCCAGGTCTTCTTCAGAAAATTCGCCAACGGGTAACTCAAACATTGAAATAATGTTGGCGCCATGAAAAAAACCAGGAGCAGTTTATGCGCGGCCAAGGGCATATAGCACCAGCTAGAAAGAGATAAATATTGATCTCTTGATGTAGAAGGAGATGTTCGCTCATCACCATGAGGCACCAAGAGTGGACAGTAATGTTTTGCTAGAATGAAAGATATGAAGAGAAAGTGTTGAAAGTTCCGTCAGTGTACGGTAGGTTGGGAATAGAACAGATGTGTTGAAAATTGAGCGAAAGGGCATGGGTACAGTAGAACTCGAACCAAGGACGTCACCCTTTGCCTAACATTTAACTGCGGGGTAGGTCGAGGCACGGACAAATCCGCCACCTCAACAGGCAAAAGGTGACGTTTGGAAAGCGCTCATGTACCACTGACGGCTTTGTGATAGTTATTCTAGCGATATATTGTATGCACTCTGTTTTGATGCGCACATGGAAGAGTAACTCTCTCATTTTTTTGGTTTGTTTTGATTCGCAACGTCTGAGATCACTCACGCACGGAGAATACAAAAACATTACAATTAGAGTATGTTAAAACCATAAATATCAAACCATAAATATTGTTTGATAGGAACCATAGCAATTAGAAACAAGAATTCACTTTCACTTTTTTTTTAAAACACTATTTTGAAGAAAAAAACTTTTTTGAGCGTATTAGTAGAACGATTGTGATTGGGAAACTGTTAATTTCAAATTTTGTGTTAATTTTAAATTCTCCTAGTTTCCCAATAACAAGAATCGTCGGTTGCATCCGTACTTGAAATTATTTGTTTATAAATGTTATGACCAGAGCTACCATCCATGCTCCATTTGCTAATCAATCTTTGTGGGATGAGTTATCTGCAAAACTTCAGCAATTCCGTTTACTGTTAGATTAGGCCGCTCTTGAAGATCTACCGTGGCTGATCTTTCTGTAACCGTAAGTTGTTTTGGGATGATTTTATTTTTGGCTTGTTGTAATGCGGATAGACTTGGGAAACTATCTTATGCAAAGCGTTTACAACGTCTTGAAGAACAATATACTTCCGTTCTGATAGATTTCAATCAACAAGTAAAGCTAGAGCTTGAGAAGGACTCAAACATTTGTTTCCTTCCTCCACTGTAATGGAAAAATTCTAAGAAACGTTTGCTGCAAAAGCTAGTTCTTCTGGGGCTTTTTTTGAAACTACCCAGTTAACCAATAAGCATTAGTATGTGCAGTAAACCATCCCTAAATCTGCATTTCAAATGCTACAAGCATTATATTAGTATTATATCAGCATCTTGAATGCTATCTGTTGTAAAATTGCATTTCAAATACTATTTAAATGCTTGTAGCCTGTAATAAGCATTTCGAATGCAAAATAGCATTAATGAAGCATTATCATAGCATTGCAGTAAAGCAGCCGTATATTGGGCCAAAAGTGGCATTTATGTTGCATTTTAGGCGACTTAAATGCTTGATAGGCTGCCGTAAAGAAACTGCTTATTGGTTACCTGGGTAGTTCTGCAACTCGTAGTTTTTTGGTTTTAGTAGAACAACTTTCTGAGGACGTCCACGAGATGGGGTTTTATTGGAATTATCATCATCATATTCATCATTTTGAGGGAACACCACTGGTGACTGTAACCAACCACCACACTTATTCATAAAAAATTTAACTATAATTTAGAAGAAAAATTAGTAATCTCCATTTAATTCCAACTACCTTTGCTTATCTTCGACAGATACGCGTATTTCGTCTACAATGTGCAGACTTCTTCAGTGTCTCGTACTAATAACTCGACTATCTGTCGAAGATAAGCAAAGGTAGTTGGAATTAAATGGAGATTACTAATTTTTCTTCTAAATTATAGTTACAAGTATTCCACTAAACAGCTCAAACCCTCTAGGATTCATAAAAAATTTGCTTACTCGATGACATTTGACCCAATTTGTGTTCAATTTTGAGCAAAACACGACACAATTTTTTTACATTTTTTCGTAAACCTGCTCTGGTGTGTCTTCAGGTGGAGTCGAGACCTCGTAGTGAAGTTCTGAAGTTCACATGAAGTTCTGTTGCTTTCATCCCAAGCAACCCACTTTTCAAATATTTGCTGGTTTAAGACCGATTGACGTGGACCTGCAAATAATCAAAAATCTTTTATGATTGCAAAAAGTTGGACACTCTGTGCCGGATTTAGGGTGGAACTCGTGAAATTTTTTTTGAATCAATGATTAAAGTTTGAATTTGGTTTTTCTGCGGATTTATTTCTTTACAAATTCAACATGCCGATTTCTCAAAACTGAGATCGAAATTCATACACTTGATGAGCAAGATGGCACTACCCGCAAAAATATAACCATACAATAACAATACAATAATGTAAAATGACATCAAAATCAATAGTAATTGACTCAAATTTGTTCGGAAAAAATTATTTTTTCTATATTTAGGATACACAACAGCACCCCTATTCTATTGTCGATGTCACAATTTACATAAGATTCTATTTTAGAAACAAAACTCTTATTGTTGCGAACAATACTTTGGAATGTACATACCATTTATTTATCAATTTATTGTATGGTTTTTTTTTCCTTGTTGGGGACGTATTGCCACTGTGACCATTGATTTGATTTATTGTGGCGTGTCCTCCTTTTTATTTATGCCATATTATCGCAATGGTAAGTTACACTGGAAATTTATTTTCGTAAAGTAACTTTCATGCGTTTCGTAAACATGGATTTTGTACATAGAACAAATGTCTCGTATATTGTATGAAACATTCGTAATGTTTTTAATCTGGTGAAATGCTATCATTACACCTTTTTGTAAAATGCACGAAATGAACTTCGTAATGACCAGCCAATCGCTGTTTCTTTTTTATACCGTACTAATGCATGATGGTGTTTCTGCTGGTATGGGCGGGAATAATTTATCCAACCCAAAATAAAAATTAAAGCGCTGTCGAGAGCTATAACTTCATGCACATTAATCTAACATGTTCTGACGAGTCAGCATGGCCTAGAGAGATCAACCACGGATTCAAAATCAGCACATTCCAAATATTCAGGTTCGAACCCCATGCCAGAAACATTTAAAAAAAACCTGGACAACTCCACGTGATTGCTCTTTTTGTCAATTACATTTTGAGTCGATAAAGAAGATCTGTCAGTCCTTCGTGCAACCACCAGAGAGACGTTTCTTTTTGATTTGTGATCAAATATTCGTAGCTCTTTGTATTATGGTTCAGTTGAAAACCGAATTTCATCGACCAGCGACAATCGATTTTACTTCACTGCAACGTTATACCTAAGGTCGGAAGCAGTGCGCTGTATGGCGCATCAAATGCGCTGTACAGCGCTCTACTTCCGACATTATGTATAACGTACAGAATGAGAGTAAAATCGATTGTCGCTAGTCGATAAATTCGATTTTCAACTGAAACCATAATATTGTTTTCGTACAATGTACGAATGTTCTTTCTGTATCAACAAAAGCTTCGTGGTTTTGACAGTTGCGCGTGTGTATTAATTACGAATGTATCTTCATAAAAAGAACAAATCAGTTTCGTTGCAGAAAACAACGAATGGATTTGTGAGTATTACCTTCGATTTTGTAATATAAACTAAAATTAACTTTCAGTGTACTATCTGGAGTAACTACCACTACGGCAGTAGGCAATTTTCCCAAGCAGGTACTACGTTTCTTATGAAGTGTACTACTCGATTGGGAGCAGCGTTCCAGACCTCATAGGGCTCAATGAGCCCCTTGTCAAAAAATCTGCATCGTTTATTGAATAGTGCAACACAGTCGCACATTAAATGCTTAGAGCTTTCACTCTCTAATCCACAAAAGCGGCATTTATCTTCATGAAGTTTACCGATGATTTTCAGGTGATATTTACTCGGACAATGTCCAGTTATCAAACCAGTGTATGTTCTCAAGTCGTGTTTCGAAAGTTTAAGTAACTTTTTCGTATGAGAAGCGTTAGGCTTAATGAACTGTTTGGATTGCCGGACATTGGAGGTACTATTCCAGATAGCCTGTACTTTGTCCTTTTCCCAGTTCTTTAGTTCTACTTTTAAGGCGCAAGAAGATAAACCAATAAATGGTTCGGGCCCTATGAATTGCATGGATGACCCTATTTTTGCCATCTGATCAGCTTTTTCGTTTCCTTCAATTCCGCAATGACCAGGAACCCAATAGAGGTTAACCATGTTACGACAGGACAATTGCTGTAAAACTTGTGCGCATTCCCACACCAGCTTAGATGTGAATGTTTTTGACTTTAAAGAATTCAGAGCTGCTTGGCTATCTGAACAAATGCATATGTTTGCATTTTTATAATTTTTTTTGATACAGATTAATGCACATTCCAGTATTGCAAATATTTCAGCTTGAAACAATATATTCAATTGTAAATCTTTGAGAACTTTCGAGCATTCATTTAACTTTTTCGAGTTATAACGTTCAAACGTCATCTGTCACTTTCCCCACTTGTTTTAGTAGTTGTGATGCTTTTCCAAGCTCACCAATACTTGTTACATAGCTGATGACATCTATAAAGACTTCTGAGTACTTATTTTACTCGAATAAAAATACATGAAACTTGATTTTTGTGCTGTGCTTGAGAAGGTGTAAACAATATACTTCGAAGTAAAACAGTCAAGTTTGAAAATAGTTACGCAAGTTTAAGAGCGATGCCATAATTATCGGCTCATTCTTGATTGGCCAGTCAATGATTCATTTGCATTATAAACAAAATTAGGCATCTTATATGCATCAAATATCGCAAATTGCGATTCGCAATCATCCATTCGAAACAATCCTTTTTTTCATCCCGACCTCGAGACAACATCCAAACTGTTCCCGTGCAATCGATAAACCCGCCGCAATTGAGTCCTCCTCTGAAGCACTCCCAAATGGCAAACCCCCAGTTGACTAAAAAGCTGCTCTCGTTTATGACACTATCCCGCCGAAGTACCACCACTTTCACTGCGGTAAGTGCAATATTTGTTCAAACACGTGTCACAGCAGTTATCTTGTGTCGGTGTCGTCGTTTCGCGGAAATGGCAACCTCATCCATGGCTTGCTTGAACTCCCAAGCCGCGTTAAATACACACGTTATCGTAAACAAAAAAAAAAAGAACATACGAACGAACGAACGGACCACGTTTTGAGCACGACTCTTCTCGTTCCCGGCCCGGGAGTCACCGATATGGCCGTTCCGAGCTCTGATGAATGGTTGCGAGATGGGCCAGAATTTGGTCATTTTTTAACGACCGTCATCAATTATTTCCACGCTAAGCACCATCGTTCGCTTTTACTGTCACACGCTGCTAGTGTTATTGTTATTGTTATTCTTTCTATCGGTGGTTGTTGTTAAGTCATAAATGGCCGGACATGGCGCAAACTGTTGCGCTCGGGTACGTCGCTCGTGATGATCAATTATTCAGATTAAAATTGCCGTTAGCCGTGAATGTGAAGATCTTTAATTATTCAATTACTTCTAATTCTGGACTCAGCTGGGTCAGTTGAAGTATGGCGACGTATCGTTTGAAATGAATGTCATATCCCGATGGCTGGGTAGCTGGAAGCGTCTTGTTTTTAACTCAATTGACGTTCTAATTGAGTTCAGCGTCAAGGGCTCGGTGGTCGGTCAAGCGAATGATGATTCGGTGAGATTCATTCAATCAAGATTAACAAGCCGAATCTGCTCGTTATTTATGGTCCGGAAATCTTTCCTAATACATTCAAATTGAACTAGGGGATATAAAAAATTTCATTGGGAAAATTTGAAATCAACTTTAATACAACTTAAATTCATTATTTAGTCAATCAGGATGAAGAAAACATGGAAACTAAATTGGAATTCTCAGCACAACAGGACTGCACTCAGTACCGCCTCCCAAATAGCACGTGTAGGGGAACGGCGGGCACAACGTCCTCCTTAAGAAGGCGATCAATTTTTCAGAACTATTGACTTGTCATAAGTAATCTTTTAAGTTTATTAATAATAAGTTTAATCCGATTTCTGTTCGTTCCTAGGAAAACTCCTAACACGAAATATCGGGATGGGGGCATTTTGCCCTACTGTGGACGTATTGAAGACAGTCACTGCGATTCGGAACCCGAACTATTCAGCGTCAACCGAAAAACGACTTTACCGGGTTTTGTTGCTGTTATCATTACTCTTGTAAATACCGATGTAATAGTTCATCATCAACCCTCGGAGCAAAATTTAGCCCAGATTCAGAACCGTGCTGCTGTGGCCGTAATTAGCCTGCTACAAAGTTGTTGTTTCCCATTCCTGATAGCAGGCAGCAACAACTGGAAGCCATTGCAAGACAAAGGCAGTGCCAGCCAGAACGTTGTTGTTTGTGTGTTGCGTTGTGTTGTGTTGTGTTGCATCTCGATAAGAGCCGGCAGTAATAAAAGCACTATTAAGCGTAATCTCTGCACCAATGTTACTTCTACATATAATGTTGTTATTGTGCTCTTGTTGTTGTGCTTCTTTCCGGACATGCAGAAAGGGTTCTTCTGTTTGTAAGGGAGAAGGGAATTCCTATTTCCGGGTACTTGGACATTCTTGTTATAAGAACAATGGCAGGAAGTTTGATTTATTAGAATCATAGCCATCGCAGGGAAATGGATAAGATTTAATAGGATTGAGCTTCCCTTGACTGTTGTTTTGCTAGGATAAATTCAAATAGAACTTTGTCATGATATATTTGAAAAGTGCTGACCGCCTTAACAGTTCTGAAAAGGAATTTGAGTCGAATTCAAACTGCAAACCGTCGGTAAATATCGATAAGGATCATAGGAGGCCTAGCTAGAATAGCATTTTCGAGATTTTACTTACCCACTAGTTGCTATTTCGAGTCGAATTGGACTCAATTCCAAATCAATCAAAATCAATCTTCACCGAATAAATTTCCATAATAAGTTGAAATGAGATGCGTATGATATTTTCAGCTGTCACTGTATTGGATCCACAATGCATTCTGAATAATTTCACTATTGCATGAGGATGTTAAAAATATGTCTAAAGTTCATCTTAAATGCAACCCATCAACAAATTAACAAACAACTAGCATACACGCTATTTCCAAAGAACCCACAATAAGGTACGTTTGACTCAAATCTGTCAGAAATATGGCTACTCAAAAGTGAGTAACGATAATTCGTATTGGTAAGATGAAACACAGTCACCGATGTTTTCAAGAAGTAAAGTTCAAGTTGATCGAACAAACATTGAACAAAAATGTGTTCGCTGTTCTGGTACCACGTTTGAACCGAATATGTGTAGAAAAACATACTTAAAACATTTTTTAAGACTAGACATGTTTGGTATTTCATCCTCACGACTTCTTTACAACAAAGTTCTTAAATTCTTGTCAAAGAAGATGTTTCTGGTGTTACTTGGGTCACTGTTCGACGGAATCGTTATTGGAGAAGAGTACCACTCCGTGATGCTCTCGATGGCACTGTGGCACGGTTTGAATACGGTCCGTCATCAGCCTTTCGACGAAGTTTTGTCCTGATGTTTGAACAAGAGCGTTGTATAGCTTATTAATCGATGTGGCAGTTGACAGTTGTTAACAGTCTTTAACTCTCCAGTTGCTTTTGTACACCCAGCGAACTCAAATCTTCAAAGAAATATTCAATCGGGTGACACTGGGGAAAATTTGTTGGATTGGGTTTTTTTTTGTACATACGGGATGTTTTGGCTTTTCAAGAAGGCTTGTGTTTTTCTCGTAAAAGGCATTGAGACGAATATATCTAATTTATCTAATTGACCAAAATATAAACATTTTATTTCAAATTCATTCAACTTCACTTGGAAACAAGTCTCTTTTTGAAAATTCACAGGTCAAGTTCAACTTGTTCGCCCTTGAGTTTTATCCCAGGCTGCCACTAGATGTCACTTCAGGAGTTCCACACCATCATGTTTTAGAGCAGACTTCAGCCTCCAACATACTCTAGTCAGCGAAGTCCATAGAGTTCAGATCCGGCAAAGTCGCCGGCCACTACGAGCTTGAAATAAACCCTGGCAAATGTTGCGCAAACCAAAGTTAGGTTTTCTTCACTTTATAAGCCGGCGCCGAGTCCTTTTGGAAAATCCAATCCCTGGAACCAAAATGACGACATGCCGAAGATTTGACTACGTTCTGTAGAACTAGTTCTCGATGTGTATTTTGGTTGATGTTAACTTCTTCAGGGACAAAAACCAACCTTGTGGTTGGTAAACACGATATTCTCCAACCCTTCTCCCTTACCGAAAGGTCTTGAACCTTCTGGATTTTGTAGGGTTTGGTCTGAAGTTTATCTTTCAGGATCCGACGGAGATTTCGATCCGATATGTTGAGAACCTCTCCCAATTTAATCGCACTACGTCGAGGATTTCTCTCAAGGCACCTCTTGACGATCTTCATCGAGGCAGGTGTCACCACAGTAGTTCGGCGTCCCCCACCAGGTCTCCGGCCTTTTGATTGTACGGTGTACAAAACTTCTGCACACTCTTTAATCGGACAGCTGCCGTTTTCTTGATCGGAACAAGGCAACCTCAGCATTACGTTTCTTTTCGAGATCCATTCTTCCGGTTAACTTTCGATTACAATAGTAACACATACATCCACGGACAGCCAAGACACAATGAAAACAAAGCGGCGAGGGGTCGTCCAATACAGTTTCGTCTGCAACGTAATAATGACTGTTGCAGCAATGTAGCACTTCAGTTGCCGGACCCTGTAGAATAACATTTGATAAGTAAGGACTGTATCGAAAATGAGCTATTATTATTTATTTTTTCAAATCATATAAAAAAAAAATTTTATTCAAGCAAATGGAGTATTCTTTATTATACGGGATTAAACTTAAATGAAGACCAGTTGAAATTGATATTATTCTTTAACGAATTTGCGAATTGTCGATCACACACTTCCCATCTAGTTCCAGACAAGTGTTTCATCATATTTTTTGAAAGCCTTAGGCCAACATTTTTTGTACTCCTGCATATTCTCAGCATATCTACCAGTGTTTTTGAAGACCCTCTTCATTATCACCCAATTGCGTTCGATGGGCCGAAATTAAGGGCAATTTGACGAATTGATGTCTTACTCAACGAAATCTATACACTTGTCCGTGAGCCAATTGAGAGTTGTTTTAGTCGACGCTAAATCCGGTCATAACAGTACTATTCTTCTGATATAAAGGCAGGAACCTCTTCTGCTGACACTCACATCGCTAGATTTCCGCATTGATATTCCCGTAAAAAATGGTAGACTTGATACAGCAGGAACATATTGCTTGCCATACCAGCATTTTTCGACCAAACTGTGTAATATTGTGTACCTGGAAGGGATGTTGAGTCCTCTTTGACAGAGATCTCGTTTTCCATCAAAATACATGCATCCGGTCGCTGCAAGACTCGCGAATACCATGTCCGGGCACTCTTATTGCTGCACGTTGGATGCATTCTTGTGGGTCTTCAGGTTGTTCCGTTTCTTGCAGACATCTAAATTCTCACTCAGCTTGGTGAAAACCATGCTCTCTCTCTCCAGCAGGTTGTCGATGATTAGCGAACCGTTCACATTTTCATCTCTCCTTTTTCACTGATAATTCATGATCCCCTCTCTTGCATATGCGAAAAAATCTCTCCAAAATTCAACGAACGTATTTTCTCATGTCACCTTTTTCACTGAGAACATGCTTCGATTGTATATACTACAGAATAAAACAACCATGAAGACTGGTGCATTTTCAGGTAATTATCGGCATCTAGGATTCACTGAAAAAAAAACGATTTTTCAGCTACTCATGCTCTCCGAAAATTAAAAATCGTCGTTGCTTTTCTCGCGAAAACTGCTGTGAGCGTATAATAGTCTCTCGCTTCTCAAATTCACATTTGTTTCTCCAAGCGGATGAAAAAGGACGTTTTTCCTCACAAGTTGGCGATAATTTCGGTCTCTGGTTTCTTAATACGTTGAATCATTCCGACACTGATTCCCACTTTATTTTCCAAATCACATATCGACAGTGATTTGTTCCTCCGAATTAGAGCTACCGCTGTATGATCTGCTTAGGGTTGGAAGATCAGGGTTTTCTGCCTCATCCTGGCAGTTCATCCAAAGAACAGTGTTCCCCTACTTTGGTTATGATAGATTTTACACTTGCGTGATAAATTCCAAAGCGCCTTCTTAATTTTCTCAAAGATAAACCCTTTTCTTTCTCGAAGCCATGTGTCCAGAATCTTATTTTTCACGTCTCTGTTAATGCGCGACATTTTGAAAACGAAGAATTTAAACTGTGCAAACAAGTGAACAAACGAAAGATGGCAGTCCAATGCACGGCATGCTATGATGAACACAATAAAACCATCACAAATGTACGTCGATAGCTTATTTTCGATACATTCCTTACCTATCTTCCTTGATCGATTCACTTCATTTTGTTTTTCTTCGGTTTATTACACCAAAAATTTGATTTTTTTGAAAAAAAAAAAAAAAAAAGGCCATATGATTACTCTTTCTCCAAAACGCAAAATGTGATTCGAATTAGGTCGACAAGTTGTTCCGTTCTTTTTTTTATCGCCAAAAACAAACCGTGTAAAAAGAGATCTTTTTTTTTATTTTAAATTGAATAACTTTAAATTGGGTGAGTGCATGCGCAGTTAGTCCGTTAAAAGAGATGTAAGTAAGAAAAAGAAGTACGGATTTGTTCACTCATCAACACATGAGCCGGGACCAATGGCTTTACTCATATATTTTCTAGCAAAGGAAGGCGAGATCTGAAAAAAAATCCCACCGACTTCGACTGGGATTGAACCAAGACCCACTGGGGTGCCAAGTAGCAGTCACGCTTACTACTAAAACTCCGGCGCCGGCAAAGGAAGGATTCTTTGTATTGAATTTTTAAGATAAAGGAACAGCTGTTCGTGGAGTCCTATTAACAGTTAAAAAAAATTACAGTGAATGACATCATTGATTCGAGTGGAAAACATAATCCACCTCAATGAGTACCTTTTGTGTTACCGTTTTGGTAGATACTGACATTTTGATTAGACCACACCCCTCTAGGTACTGCCATTCCGACCTTGCCTGGACACTACCTTAGTAAACCAAAAGAAGGAAGACGCCCAACCAACGTTATTCGCGATCGCCTAATCGAACCCTGGAAAACCTGAACAAGAAAGTCATTGTCATCGTCAAAATGAAGTCCGGTACGTTCAATAAAACATCCATTTTACATCCAGATCCACAATAGAAAAATCACTAGGTGGTTCACACAAGCAAGTTTCCTTTGATTAATAACCTCCAGTAAGCCCCCCTTGATTGCCTAGTAGTAAGCCGAACTAGAGACACTATTCAAGAGGTCTCTTGCTACTGAGTTATCACCCAGATTAGAGTTACACAGCCTTGTTATTTACATAAGAGAAAGTCGATGAATCGAATCGATCAACGCGATAGGCCCTTTTCAAATGTTTCGATTGTTAAGTCGACAAATCTCTCCAATGCATTAGGTCCTAAGTAACATTGAGAGATTCTTTTCGTCGACTTTCTCTTTGGTTAATAGCTTGTCTATCAAACGATTTGCTGATGTTTTCAACGTATTGGATCCCTTATCACACTTTATACTATCGTACTGTGTGTTGAAAATAGTTTAACATGTTTTTACATAGCCATAGCCAACGATCGCTTCAAGAAGTGGGCCGACGCCAGATCCGGCCAGAAAACCGCGTCTTCGCCCTTATGATATTTCTTGATGAACGGCGCAACTTCCGGCAGGTATTTCAAACTATAAATTTCCTCGTTCACGACCAGTTTGGAGCAAAAGAAGAACGGCTTTGACATCGCCTTCTTGCTGATTGTCAGTCACAGCAGCACCTTCTTGGGAAAATTGGTGTGTGAAATAAACTTCACCTCGGAGCTCACTTTCTTCGTAAGTAAGAATACGAAGTAAGATACGAAGTGCCCTGCCAGTCGTGGTCATCCAGGGTGAGATCCCAAGTAGCACACTACGATCAGAATTAGTTGTAGTTACTTGATTATGACTTGGCAAGTCATATTTATGTTTTATCAACCGATTAGCAACAAGTGTGCTACTAGGGATAGGTCTCGTCGTCAATCAACACCGCCACGTTGCGATTCGCCGAGAAAATCGAGTTGACCATCTTATTCAGCCGCTGCCGCTGCGTCATTGCCTGCAGCTCCGAAACCAGTGGACGGGAATTCGCTGTTTGGCCGGTTGAACTGACCTCCCGGCCAAGCGCACTCAGCGATGTAGCCACTTTTCCCGCGGTCTTCCTCTTCAACATGCTTTGGAGCCTCTTGTCACTCAGGGTCGTCGACCGTCCGGAACCGGGCTTTCTTTCGATGCTCTGATTGTTGTCTAATAGTGCCAAGATGTTGTAGATGCTGGAACAGGCGTATCCGGCGCCACAAAGTGCCACACGATGTCCGTTTTCGACGCAGTGAGGTGACGTTCTTTGAACGCGCACACTTCTGAACGGAGTTGCTTCACTGTTTTTTCCATCACGGTGGGAGTTCGACTGATAGAGCTGTCAAATTTTGTCTGCTCACTTATGGGTTACTATGATTGATGCTGTATGGGTAATTTTGTCAGTGCGGGTGAAGGTGAGCCCATGAAAAATCGGCAATTTTTGTCCATGTTCTCGTTGTCCGATCACAGTCTTGACATGACAAGGAATA
>JASCZW010001159.1:0-201113 GCA_034211315.2 Aedes japonicus
CATGGAAAAGCCATTTTTCGACATTAATTTCAAAATTATCTCGAAAGCGGGTACAATATAGAATGTTGCTCACCAAAAGCATTTTTGTTTAAAATCACTAGAAAAATCGTGTTTATATTATTAAAACATGGCGTTATTTATGCAAAAACATCAAATTGGAAAAAAACTTGAATTTTTCTTACTTCTACAAAAACTTTTTTGTCTTAAGTTGCTATGCGTAAAACAACTTTTATTCTTTTCTTATGACTTAAAATCTTTTGAAAAAATTTATAAAAATCGCAACGTTGGAAAAAATTTTTTTGCAGTGTACATATTTTTTCATAAAGTCAAATTAATTTACGACAACTTCTTCTCAAACGCAATTTTATTACAATCAACGGTTTTAGAGTTATGATTTTTTGAAAAATACGCATGACAAACACATACGCCCTTTGAAAGGACTTACTTTAGATTGATTCAAGAAACATTTGAAGTTGATATTTGAGACCAAATTCCTCAGGAAGTTGTGCTTGCCAGCTGCGATGAGGTTCACAACGTTTACGCAAAGTATCAAGGCGAAAAAGAGCGAGAGATTCGAATTGAATTGATATGGTTTATTTCTATAACATGTATCTTTCAAGAGAAAAATAAATGCTATGTTTAGGTTGATTTGTTTTGCGGTAGTCCATTTTGGTTTAGTGACACCGGTTGTTGGACACCCTGTATGTTTGCTTACCGGACCTATAAAATTTTAGAATTTCTCACCAAGCTGTAACGAAAAGGCAACCGTAACAACCGGCAAATGGCAGTGGAGACCGGCTAAAATAATGGACAAGAAAGGGACTTTAGATTGCTCCATAGTATCTTTGAACAACAAGGATTTGATTAATCATCCTGATGCAGCAAAAAGTTCAAGTCTTCCCAACCTTTCATCTGCAAAACGTTGATGAAGATAGAAATAGTCTGCCACAAGAGCCTGGCACCAAAGGCAGGCAACAAATATCAACCGTAAAACCCGAAGTTACCCCGGAAAATGTATCGTTTTGGATGATAAACGCTACTTCCCTCTCTCAAAAATCCACATCCCAGGAAACGATCAATGAGCAGAAGGTGATGCTTTGTATTGCCAAATCTGAGAGAGGAATTTCCAAAACCATGGTTCAAACCCATTGGTTTGGCTATCAAAACGGCGCTTAATCGGCTGTTCGGTGAAGCTTCCGCTTGATGTCAGAACAGGGGCGTTGTAGAGGGCGTCAATTTTGATTCTACCAATCAACTGTTTGCAGTACGTGGCTCTCCAGTTGTGTTTGTACACCAAAGAGCTCCAAACCCGGAAGAAATCTTCGATTGGGCGACACTGAGGCAGAAACACGCATTGATGCATGATGTTTTTCGCAGAAACGGGATCAAAATTTTGCTTCAAACATTCGTTCTGGCACACATCTTGATTGATAGCCAAACCAGAGGGCTTGAACTACACTTGAAAAAATCGACACGTTGCATCCACGTTAAACGCACGTAATTTCGTCCACTGCCAAAACCAGTAATAAACAAGTGGAATTCACGTAAGAGCTACATAGAAAAAAATAATTAATTTTATCAAGAGCTTAAGATTTCCCTCGTTTAATTCCAAACCAATGGAGGCGTAAGCAACGAAATCGGTTGCAGTGTTTGCTGCACCATACAACAATGTTTGCAATGTTTCATACAACAGACTAGATTCAGGCGTTATCTGGCTTAAATCTACATAAAGTATCCCATTATTTTCTGCCAAATCTAGCATTACCTTTATGTGCGTTAGATAACGCAGAAAATTCAATGTTTCTTTTTATCTGTGTACGTGATTTCCAGGTAAATTCATATTCTACGTGAAAATCACATAAATGTTCCGTGATTTTTCACGTATAATTCACTGCCCGCATAACGAAATACAATTTGCTATATAGTCCAAACTGTATTTCGAATATGAGATATATTATCACATTTTATGTTATTGTTCTCGAACAGTTTAATCTCATTTTTACCATACAACCTCTACATTAACACATATTGTTAATGTATGCCATATTGTCATTGAAAGGTTTTTTATTCTCTGCACTCGGTCTGGATTGTATACCAACTTTTTTAGCATAGAGTACAGCACAAATTTTGTTCGTGAAAATTGCCATTTTCTTATGGTAACCTAACTTAACCGCCTATTCAGCATATTGTTATTTGGCCTTGTACCATCTGACATATTTTTAAAACTATATAGGAGATTGTTAGTTTCTAGTTGTCAACTATAAGGGTAAATGTCGTAACAGTAACGGAAACGGTCGTCAACAATAAGGGAAATTATCCAGGAATGGTTTGTGATTATGCGGGTGGCACGTAATGTTTACCTGATTTTACTGAAGAAGATTTAGTTACGTGTTCAGTTGGAAGTTACGTGAAATTTCACGTGAAAACAACGTGTCGATTTTTTTGAGTGTATGGTTTAAAAATACCTCTCTCGGAAATGGCAATGTGCAGCACTACTTTCTGTTCCAACTTTTTTTAAACCTATATTTTATGTTCAGAGGTGCAGTAGAACCGTCCATGGAATAGTATAGCTCGTTTTCGGAAATGTACGTCTTCGTAAGAGGGAAGTAATTTTAGTCGTCCAAAGCAAAACATTTTCCGGAATATTTTTTTATCAACCAGCGGCATTAGGAAAGTATTTTTGGTGATCGAAGAGCCTGGTTCGATGATTTCTGAGCATAAATGTAATATCTAATCATAATCTCACTAAACACATATATTTAAATGTAATCCTATACTTCATATAATCACATTCCAAATTTATACGGAATAGTAGTTGAAGTTCAGAAATGGAATTTTAATGAAAATGTTATGCTGAAATGCTGAAAAACAAATTGAGCTTTGCAAGCATTACATGCAGCTCCACACGCTAAGAAAAAGTACCCAGCGGAGCAGTTAAGTGTGGGAAGCCAATTTTGGGTATAATTATGTTTACCTACCCATGGGTACAAGTTATTTTCTTTTGGGTAAAACTTTACCAAAACTAAGTTCTTTGAACCCAACGGTAGGTAAACACTGATTAACTCAAAGTTAGTAGCGGAGCAGGCGCTGAGTACTTTTTTCGAACGAAATCTCGAGCCTTCCTCTTGATGGAGCCCATCAGCGTATTTCCTTCATGTTCTACGCATTTGCAGGATGTCCATAGTGAACTGCCCCGCCGCTTCGTCGCAGTCGCGGCTTTGAAATTGCCCAGTATTTTTCGATTGGTCGAAATTCCGGACAATTTGGAGGATTTATTAGCTTGGGGACAAAATCGATCTTGTTAACAGCATACCACTTCAAAACATGACTTTGCCTCTATGCCTGCGGATGAACGGAATTACACGCTTTTTCAGGCATTCTTCGATGTAACCTTGAGATGTCATCGTCGAGGATATGGCGAAAGGTTCCGTTTTCAGGCCACAACTGCAAATCGCTTGCCGAAGCATGCCCTTCTTCGCAAACCTGTCGGCAAACACGAACTTGAATCTTCTCCGCACATCTCCACGTTGGGGTGTAAACATCTTGACCGGGAAGCTGCTTAAAATGGAGATAGACGTATGTTTCGTCATCGATCAAATGATATTCCAAACCGTTTAAAAGTTGGCGTTGTACCTTCTGACCACATCTCGGATCGAAAGACTGGGGTTGGCTTTAACGCACCTCAACACCTTGCTGCGCAGCTGACTATCTCTAGTTCCAGTTTATTCGTAGGTCCGCTCATTTCTTTCCACACTCAGGGTTTTCTTGTACGTTTTGAGGATTTTTCAGGGATTTTTTCAGGTGTTAGGATTTTTCAGGTGTTTGTACACAAGATTTTTTTTTCTTTCGAGTTCCATTTGACGTCATTTCTGAGTGCGATCGACTACTTTGATCAAACGTATACCAGTCCTCTATAGAAGTTTAAACAAACCAACGTCAAAGACTTTTGGATCCCAACAGTAGAACTTTTAGCTACAGCACTCCAAGTAGTTGGATCAGAAACTTACTGACAGCAGTTTATTTCAAAATGTTTTCTTCTTCAGTGCGATTCATTTTGTTTCAAGTAATTTATACTTGGTGGAAGCCGTGAACCGAAAATTAATTATGGAAACCAACTTCGAAAATCCGACGTAGGCAGGTTAAAAAAAAGGATGCTATGTCAGTGATATAACTGCATAGTTGACGTAGGACTCCTTGATGATGTGAAGAATCAATAAATTTCTACTATAAACCTTTGATCCGAGTTTTATGCATTAAATGATTATTTTATTTTTGTTTTCATCATATTTATTGCATTGAGTTCAATTAAGTGCTTAACAAAACAAAAGTAACTTCTTCTTAGTGAGATGCACGAAAAAGAGCCTTACAAAAATAAAACCCCTCATTTAACCGGTATATTACAAAATGAATCATAAGAAAAAGTTAAGAAAATCAATAACAGGGATGTTCTCCATTTGCCACGATGTCTTGTAGCAGACGTTTTTGGCATACTGTCAGCAAAATTTTGTAGATGCTATGGTTGGATTCAAATCTACGCATCCTGAAGAGCAGCGAATAATTGTCCTTGTTAGTGACGCCATCAGTAATCCCACCTTGGGGTCCAGAATCGCCCACAAATTGTCAATAGGGTCAGCCGATCTCAATGAAGACCTTCGGATGACCATGGCCAGGTCTTCGCATGACAACCCGAGCAGGAACGAATAACTTGATAACTGGCCTTGGTATTTAAGAGCTCAGATTAAGAGGTAAAGTATCTGAGGATAATACCAGAAAATTGTTCCCACAATAATACAAATCCATCCATTGCTTTAGTCAACGAGCCGATGTAAATTTCTGTCTCAGAGACCGACACATGCAAGCGTCCTTTAGCACATAAGAATGCGTTCAAAGAGATGATAAAATAAATTCAATCAGACACATCTTTCGTCAAATTGCGTATGTGTCAATCTCGGGAGACATAATTTTACACGAAATCTTTCTTTACCTAGAAAATGAGAAAAATGATTAGTAAGTTCCATTTAATTCCAACTACCTTTATTGCTCATCTTGACAGATACGTGTATTTCGTCTACAATCTGGAGACTTTTTCAGTGTCGTACACTAATACTCGACTAGTACACAATATTGAAGAAGTCTGCACATTGTAAACAAAATACGCCTATTTGTCAAGATAAGCAATAAAGGTAGTTGGAATTAAATGGAAATTACTAATCTATCTTCTCATTTGCTTGTTACAGGTATTCCACTGAAAAGCTCACACTAGCAGGGTTGCGGCTTATCATTTTTGACTCAGGCATATTCATTTGCCAATATCTCCTTTCAGAGGGTCGATTTGATAATATGATGTATGATGAACTTGTAGTGCATGAGTAGACCTACAACTTTGTCTAACAGTGCATGTGCTCTAACTCCTATATCTTCGACATGAGAGCGTATATTCACAGTGATCTTCACGATGATAATCGCGTGATCTTCACCGCGAATATCATCGCGAAGATCACTGCAATATACGCTCTATTCCTCAGATATGAGAGATAGAGCTATGTATTCTTAGACCAAGTTGTAGGTCTACTCAAGCACCATAAGTTCATCATACATTATATTTTGAAATTGAGCTTCTGAGAAGAGCTATCGGCAAATGAATATGGATAAGTCAAAAATGATAAGCCGCAACCTTGCACACTAGCCAAGATACATCTTTCGGGGAACGTAATCCCGACTTTTTACAAACATGAATTACGTCTCGTGTAAAATTCATATTTTCTAAGCGAGTAGCAATGATATTTTTTTCGATAATGTAAATTACTGTGCTCTGACAATTTGTTCAAAAATCTAAGACAGTAGTTATTTTTCAAAAATATTTATTCAACATTTGGTCGGGGTTCTGCAAAACCGCACCAAGCGCCAAAAACATTATTTTGAGTAATTTGAGTTTCAAATTTGACCTCTGTCCAATTGAACATGGTTGACATAATTCATTATTTTATCCCACAAATATGTAGAACAGATCCTCAATAATTTCGTGAGATTATAATTACGCTTAAATTGGAACATATTAATTTTATTAATTTTTACATACAATACTCAGTTCACTCTGATTGAAATAATATCAAAGATTACGGGTTTTAAGTGTTCCTGCTCTTGCTCTCGGTTTGAAACCGTAGCTTCCTCAACAGCCTCGAACTGGACACCTTCTTCTGTTAGTGAAATTGAATGAAGAATATTAAGAACCTATCCAGCCAAAATGCACCAAGTACAAACCTGGAGTACTATTGCCACCTGAGTTCTCGTTCTTCATATCCAGATCATCGTCGATGTTGGAACACGTCGTTTGATCATCTGAGCATATATCCTCGAAACTATCGAACTCAATATCTAAAACAAATAATCAAAATTATGTGGCCGCTAGACGAGCAAAACTTCTTCTTTCGATCAGCAAAAGCGCACGAAGTACACAATATTTATGTTGATAATGGAATAGATTTGAAACGCTACCAATGTTATCAATGTTCTGTCAGTTCTAAAACCACAATTTCCTATTTTACAAGAGTAAATTCAACTAAAAAATGCATTGCTCTTTGTGCGTTCTGGCTGAATGATATTTTGAAAAATTCAGACCAGTCCGTATTATAAGGTATTGGGCTAAACAAGCATGGGAAAACTCATTCACTCACATGAGCACCACCGATTTAAAATAGCAACCCTCAGTTGCTAACACAATACTGAACAGGTGTGACGTTTCCCATCAAACGATTCTACACGAATTCTCGAAAACGAACATCGTGAAAGAGATAAACAGAGCAAAACAGAATCATGCGAACAAAATTTTCAGCTAGACGTTATATTGAATGAATGCGATGCCACTGAACGCAAGCGATTTGAATACACCGAATGAGAATATTTTGACTCAGTAAATGCAATCAGCTGGAAGAATCAGAGCAGAGATACGGTTTAAACCGACGCTTTATGTTTTTATGTTGCATTAGATTGCTAAACGCATCATGTTAGATTATTATTTGAAATGTTAAATGATGTTTAAGGTATGATTTGAAGAAATGAGTGAGATTAATTCAATCTCGCTCCATTTAAATCAACAGAATGCAATCGTTAATGATTGAACGGGTAAAAAATAGACAATGAGAGAACGTCCACACTGCTACCGTCCGATTCATTCGCTGTACGATGAGCTGCCAGTTTGCTCAATTCTGTTTTCTGCGGAATAGAATGAAAGCAGAATACTAATGAACAGAATCGGAATAATTTAAACGTGGTAACGCTCACTTCTAAATGTTTCTGCGTGTGAGTGAAAATGAGCGCTAAGTGAACCGATTTTTCCCATGCTTGGGGCTAAAAGACAATCGCTTGGATATATTACTCACCAGAATCCGCCGATGATTGCTTCCAGGAACTCGGCGGCACGAAAAATTCTGATGATGATGCACAAACATCGGATAAATCATCATAAAGACCAAAACTTTCACCTAATTTCGACTCCATGTTCTCTACGGTTCTCTTTGGTTGGATGCAGTTTGATTTTTTCCATAGCCTGCTTTGGAGAATTTTTATTCTAGGGCATTCGGGTACTGTTCAAACAAGTCGGTCATTTTACAGTTGATAGATTATAAAAAATTTCAACCTTTATGTACCACTCAATTTTTGGATTTTTGGTACTTGGTGCGGTTTTGCAGAGCCCCGACCACTTAGAGTGTAAAATGCATGGTGGACTTTAATTTCTACCGATTATTGTAAGTATCGGCCATCAGGACAGGTTTGAGTGTTTTTGTTTTAAATGTCAAAAATTTAAAAAATTTTAATGCATCATTAAATCATTTTTGGAGATACGAAACGTGGCCCAGCGAATCCACGTGGGCAATTGTTTGTTCAAGTGAAACATCATAAACGACTGGAACGCATCTCCTACTCGAAGCACAAAGAATCTTGTATAAGTTTACTTTCCTTGAATAACGCTGCATAACGCTTCATAACCTCAAGTGGAAAGCAACTCTTCCAAGCTTGCTAAAGTATTTATACTTTTCTGATTAGTACTTTCCTTTCATGAGCAGCACATAACATGCAACACCTCTTCTGGGCGACAAGTCCAACCATTCATGAGTCGCCCCAGCCAGAAACATCCACCGCCTTCGGAGAATTGAATTTAAACAGGTAGTTTATGCAACCGATTGCGGCGAGTTGAGAATTTTCCGCGCAAGTTTCTCAACATCCTACATCCCAGCAGCTAAACTTTTCCATGGAGAGCCTCGCAGTTTGCCACACACCAGCGCCACACAGCCTTTGGAAAACGCTCGCGTAACAGCAAGTACCTTCACCACCTGAATGGATTCGCGGGCCAACAAGTGAATGTAATGTAATTTGTCCATTACGGCGGCGAGGAGAAGTTATATTCACATAACTCTCCTACATGAGAGACGAGAGTAGCTAGGGTAGCCCCCTTTGCCACGTTACCGTTGGTGCAGCAGCAATAGGTACCTTTGATGGTTACTCGTCGGGAGGAAATTAGGCGAACAGCAGCACCGCAGTTGTACAAGCAATAGTAGGCACTGAGCGCCCGGTAACTACCCCAAAGCCATATTTTTCTACGCTATTATTTAACTTCTCATTTTCGTTACAGAATTTCTTTCGCGGTGAATTGCAGCAGCCCCCCGTGCCCCCGTTGCATTAGCGAAAGAAAGAGACTGGTGACCCACATTTTCGCGCGCATCTTTTTCCCAGCGAAGCGCATTCACGTGTTTTATAAGTTTTTGCGCGCACTTTCCTGAACGCAGCAGTGGCCGCTGGGATGGCGAAAGATGGCAGCGAGATGCGCGGAAAACGAGGAAAAATGATACTTTTGGAAATGCGGTGAGAGAAAAAAAACTCTAACCTACTGTGACGGAGACCAACCGCTACTGTTGTCGAGCTGACTGCGGCCAGCTCGGCGGGAGGAATGCAAAGCATTTTTTTCCATTAATGAGATGGAATGATAGATAAAAGCGAGAGTGCGAAAGTGCAACACCATTGTGCAACCGGTTGGAATTGGGACGATGAATGGGTGGAATGGCAGCAGGCGCGTGATCCAATCAGCCTGTCGAATTTGACAAATTGCTGGGGCGTTCTTTGAAAAGGTTTGAATGCGTTTGAAATATTTTTTGAGAAAACTGACCAGCGGCTACTGAAGAGGTTTACATCGCGTAATTCGATATTTTCGAAAGAATCGAATTTCTCGTCATAAAAAAAAAGGTCTTCTCGATCGAAGAAGGCTTCCGTTTATGTCGTCCAGTCTTGGAAGCACGTGACGGTTGTTTTGATGTGCGGTCATTTTCGTCGAATTCCAACGGGATCAGATAGAACTTTGTCGGAATTCAATGGCATCTTATGTCTGTCTATCAGCCAGCAACGCACGTGTCCCACAAGCTTTAGAATTCCGAAGACAATACCGTTGCCAACAATAAAAGTGTATTCGCTTTCAATACAACTGTGAGTGGTCTCCAAGTCGGAGTCTGCTAAACTGAACTCACGCCAGCCTTCCAACAACGTACTTGATGAAAATGATGAATCACGGAGATTGATAAATGCGGGTCGCTGCAGACAAAAAGCCTCCATCATCATCAACATTAACGTCCCCGTTGCCGTCGGCACCAGCCACATCACTGTGGATAAAATATGAAGCATTAGAGGTACAAAACAGCCGAATGATGCAAGGGGCAATGTGACACCTCGGGTTGCATAAAGGAAGGGTTCAAGCTATTCAGGCGAACGAACTTCGACGGACCACTTCGACTGCCAGTTAGGTGGTAGTTGGTTAATCGCTAACGGTTGGGAATACCGCTTCGGACGCAAAGCATAGAACACGTAATCCGATTTTTAATGCCCCATGCATGCGCGTGGGGCAACAATGCAGAAAATGAAGAATGGCAGGATCATAAAGATAGGGAGAATTTCAATGGGTCGGAGCAGGTGTTCAAGTTAGATTGTTTGGTATGTAGTAAGCTCTTCATGAGATGTCGCATTCGTTTCCTTTGTCATCTGGAGCTCAACACTTTTTGTTTGTTTATCGCTATTCCAATAGTTCTTCAGTTACTTCCTGAAATTTTATTTTACTGTTAAATAAGATACTTACTTTGTTACTTCGTTCTTAGTACGGAACGAATATGATAATATTTTGAGGATGGTAATATTAAGGTGCTTACAGTATTTCCGATTGTATAAAATCCTCTAACCTAATCTAATACAAGCGCAGCCAGTACGATCCTGGAAATAATTTGGAAAGATGACGCCCAAATTTGTTTTTCAATATTGATGCTTGCAGCCAGAGATAGCATTTCCCACGAATGTTACGCGGGCGCGTGAGATTTGTACCTTCACAGAGGATACAACCATAACTCACCACAGATAAAGCAATGTGCTCTTTTATTCGGTGAAAAATAGACGGAGTGAAAGTGCGCCTGTGATGGGATTGCTTGGAGCGAGTGAATCACTCTCTCTTTTAAACTACCGCTCTCTCGTGCTCTCATCTGTCTTCGTCCACGTGCTCTCGCCTGCGATCACTGCCGCGTACACTTGTGCGAGGACGCGCCAGTGCTCTCTCGGTGATTCGCTTTTGCGATTGAAAGTGAAAAATCGTCAAAGTTGTAGAAAATGTCCGAAAAAAGGAAGCAGGAAGAAACATTATTCTTCTTTCTTCCTTTGTTATGTAGCGTCAAAGCGAATTTGCTATCACTGCTGTATATATAACAGAATAGCCCGCGCCATGAAGCTCACTGGGGCGTACACGTCTGGGAATTTATCTGCATTCGCTTCTGTGAATTTGAGAGCCATTCTTCTTACTCTAGAGCGATCGAGTGTAGTGTGAATAAAAACCATTTTTCTCCACTCACATGCGCTACCCGCATGCAAACACGGGGGTGAATATAAACAAGAGAGAAGAGCTCTCGTTGAGGTAGGAAGAGTGTGTGAGAAAATTAAAATCTCTCTCTACCACACTAGCGATATGGACATCACTGCTTGCAGCATATACAAGACATAATACAAGCGTCAAAGCGGCCAGGCCTACTGCGTTGCATTAACCCAAATATACAATATTAACAATATAAGTCACTTCACATTTTATCAGGCGACCCTTTTTTATTGCGCTTGTGGCGCCATAAGTGAGAACCGCGGCAACTACTAAAGGCACACGCTCAAACTAAGCTAGTCAGCTTTCGTTTTACCTAGCGTTAGATTCTAAAAGTACTCAGCAGACAAATTCAAAAGAATCACAAATTGTTAAACTAAGGCCCTAACTAAGGAAACGATTTCCGAACAACTCGCTGCAACTAAGAATTGTTGCCAGCTGCGAATATCATGAAAAAAGCAAGTATGGTATGCTGCAACATGAGCATGATAGGAAAAAGATCATCTGTTGGAAAGAAACCGAGATTTACGGCTAACAATTATCATTATTGATTACCATAGAGTGAATTTCAAATATTAGGAGGTATAGATGCATTAATCCAATTAGATAAAATTGTTGCTTGAAAATGATCCTCAATTCATTTAAGGAGTGTATTGCATTAACTCATCAATGGGAATACTGTGCATGTGTCAAGAAAAGCTTCTTACTCATTTTTATAATGTGAAAAATGCGTGGTTTATACACCCGTGACAATGTCATTTGTGAGTAAATATTACACTGAAAGTTAATTTTAGTTTATATTACAAAATCGAAAGTAATACTCACTAATCCATTCGTTGTTTTCAGCAACGAAACTGATTTGTTGTTTTTATGAAGATACATTTGTAATTTATTGCACGCGCAACTGTCAAAAGCACAAAGCTTTTGTTGACATAGAAAGAACATTCGTACATTGTACGGAAACAATGCAAAGAGCTACGAATATTTGGTCACAAATTAAAAAGAAACGTCTCTCTGGTGGTTGCATGAAGGACTGACAGATCTACTTTATCGACTCAAAATGTAATTGACAAAAAAAAAGCGCAACCACGTGGAATTGTTCATCGTTTTTTTTTTTATTGTTTCAGACATGGGGTTCGAACCTGAATATTTGGAAAGTGCTGATTCTAAATCCGTGGTTGATCTCAATAGGCCACGCTGACTCGTGAGAACAATCTTGATTAATGAGCATAAAGTTATAGCTCACGACAGCGCTTTGATTTTCATTTTGGGATGGATAAATTATTTCCACCCATACCAGCAGCAACACCATCATACATGAGTACGGTATAAAAAAGAAACAGCGATTGGCTGGTCATCACGAAGTTCATTTCTTGCATTTTACAAAAATGTGTAATGATAGCATTTCACGAGATAAAAAGCATTATGAATGTTTCATACAATATACGAGACATTTGTTCTATGCACAAAATCCATGTTTACGAAACGCGTGAAAGCTGCTTTACGAAAATAAATTTTCAGTGTACAATCAAAAGAAGTTTAAAATGCGTATAATGTGTTGCTAATATTGGCGTAGACGTTTTTAAAAATGCGTGAAGCAACTATCATCTTGATTAAAAGAATATGCTTATATGTATTTACTTCAAACATTAATACAGTTTGGATTAAACTACACGCAAAAAAAAATCCGCAGTAGAAACTACCATTTCTAGGGTTAAATTAAGCGCCATCACCAAACAATTTCACCTGACTATAAATGCGTTTGACTTTCGGATACCTGTGATAACATGATACCAAGGCATGAGGTCTGTCACATGATGAAGGCTGAACCATAAACGTAGTAAATTTGACTGAAATTACGTGTTAGTTTTGAAAAATGGCAGTTTTTACTGCAATAATGCATTCTGTGTAGGCTTGTTTCCTGACATTGCTTCATTGAAATGGGGAAAATTAATTCTCTTCTAGGAGTAATGCCTTGTTCAGACTCCAGAGTTGTAACATAATATAAGGGTGTTACATAAACTATCAACATGAAAAACGTCATCAAGATAGTATTATGTCATGTTACAACTCCGTAGTCTAATGCTTTGTTCATACTACAGCGAAGTAGCATAATACAAGACTATCTTGATGACATTTTCTTTGTAGATACTTTTCAAAACACCCTTGTATTATGCTATAAGCCTGTAGTCTGGACAAGGCATAAATAAGGCATAAAAAGTACATTTTGACGTATCTGCGTTATTCTCAAAACTGTGCTGAGAATTTTTTTATGGTTGTACCGACAATTAAATCATGGTCACAATTACCATGAAAATGGCCGGAGACATTTTCATCATCACATTATTGACCTATGGTCATGGTATCAGGAACAATTCTGAAATTATAGTATATATTGAATTAACTATTTTGAACGGTCGGTTGAAAATCATTATTGTGCCCTAGTCATCCTAATTCCCTCTCGAAATGCATCATGGTAAAATTGACAATCAAAGTTTTCTCTGTGTGAGCAAAAAATACTCATAAAAAGAGTATATTAGTTTCACCGTGGATTCACGGTAGAATGAATAAACCAAATTGAAGGGTAAAATATATTTTGCTTACCTTTTTTATCACCAGATGGTTCTGTTGGCAGCGTTAATGTAGTATTTTTGAACCCCTACACATTTTGTGAATCTACAGGGAGGAAGGATGCGTGGACATACCGTAAAATACGCTCCGAGCTAAAAACAATAAAAAGTATTAAAATAAATCATATTTTTTTAATTACATATGGAATCTACAGGTTTTTTCCAACCCTTGTAAAAACAAAAACATGCTAATTCGGAAATCCGTGTAAAATAACGGTGCTAATTCTGAAATCCGTGTATAAAAATACTGATAACATGCTAAGTCTTATGCAATAAAAAAAAAACACTTAGGAGATTTTGTGAACAGGGGAATGGATAGCCAAGAGGCAAGCGAAAGCCCCAGGGCCAGAACACAAAATAGTGAGGATAATCCAGGTATATTCATGATGGTATATCTCGAGACCCTTAATATCTGCAAAGGTGCGGTCTTGAGCAAAGTTGTTCAAGAGATGGACCACTTTAATCGGAATGTTACCACTACGTGGCGCTAATGAGCATGCAACATTGAACATTTTCAACTTGTTCTGTTTCGTGAATTTAATAAGATGGAAAGATCTAGTCGTCGGCAAAGTTGTTCAGAAGGTCAAGGGCATTCAACAGATAGACCGTTCTGTCTGGAATTCCCCCGCTATGTGGCGCTAGTGTCCATGCAAAATTAATCATTTTCAATTTGTTCTATCGCATGATTCTGAAATGATAGGAAGTTCTCGTTTTCGGCAAAGTTTTTCAGAAAGTCAAGAGCATTCGAAAGTCAAGAGCATTTTGTTTGGAATTCCATCGCTACGTAGCGCTAGTGGGTATGCAAAATTGCGCATTTTCAAATTGTTTTTCTTGTTCTGTGTGGAGATGTGTGTGTGTGTGCGCGTGTGTGTGTGTGTATGTGAGTGTGTTTTAAAACCATGTATGTGCTTAAGTGTAGGTGCGTATGCATGAAAGTGCGAGTGAGTGCATGTCTGTATGATTTTAAATGTGTTTATGTGAGTGTATGTGTGAATGTGCTAGTGTGTTTGTGTGTATGTAGTAATATGTTTTAACAAGTATGTTTGTATGTATGTGTTGATTTGTATGTGTGTATGCGTGTAGGTGTGGATGCGTGTATGTGAGAATATACGTATGAATTTTTGTGTGTATATATGTATGCATGTGTGTATGTATATATACATATAATACAGAACAGAAGTGTGGTTTGATCCTCTAAGGCTTTGAACCCAGATGCTCAGTTGAAGCTATGTAAATTCTACAAGGCATCGTTTTTGAAACGGCAGCATAATTAATCATCAATTAAAAGAGAGATTTGAGCAATAAAAAATGAAAAAAGTGCCATTAAATTATTAAGGCCTGTGCCAACAAATAATATGTGATCAGCATTAAAAAATTAGGAATGAGCAATAAAAGATGAGAAAAGATCTTCCGGATAATCTAATTGTGACCGGTAAATCTGTCAAATAAAGCAACAGCTATTAGTATATGTGCAATTAAATATGGCAGTATTTCCATAAATTTGTAATTTGAGCACTAAACTATTCGCATATGTCTTTTAATTTTGTTAGATTTTCCCATAAAAACAGTAAAATGAGCAATGGATATTATGTTATCCATTGCTCATTTGTATATCTTTATGGAAAATCAACAAAATTAAAAGACATATGCGATAGTTGGTGCTCAAATTACATGATTTGGCGACATACTGCCGTATATTGCACATATCTACTAGCTGTTGCTGATTGACGAGTTTACCGATCATAATTACTCGAAGATCCTTTCTCATCTTTAGTGCTCATTCAGTACTAATGCTGATCACACGTTACTAGCACAGTGCCTAATGTTTAGTGGCACTTTTTCATTTTTGGTGCTAATTTCTGGTACTAAGTGCAGGTAAATATTTTAGCCTTTTGAAACTATACCAGTTTCATCTGCGTTGTACACTTGATATGCATGTTATCCACCATCCTCAATCTTTTTAATAAGTTTTGATGGGTACTCAACAGATGCAGCTGTATCTGCTGATGTGCATTCTCCTTTGATTCTAATTGTTTTTGTTGTTTCAGACATAAAACCGATACAACCATCCCTTGCTTCCAGAAAATTCAACTTTTTTTTTCAATTATAAAACGAAACGTATAATGTAGGTTTAATAAGATATTTATCAAGTGCTAAATTGAAACTTTTAACATTTAATATTTCAATGTAAAGCCAATTTTTTTTTATTATACTAATCATTTATTTGTATAAGCTCAATCGAATTAACTTTACAGAGCCAAATTTTCTTATTTTTATACATCATTTATCTTAAAACTAAAGTTAGGTGGCACATTGGGTTGTCTACCTCGAGCCCTCATATAGCTCAGATCTGACTCCACAATGTTCAGCACAAGACCAAATAACATGATCTGCGTCCTGATAGCCTTGTCCACACTCATAGAGATTGTTGTCGCTCAGCCCAACCCGGTATAAATGAGCGTTCAAAGAATAATGATTGGACATAAGGCGAGACATGACACGAATGAAGTTTCGACCCACATCCATCCCCCGAGACAAAGATTTCTTCGACACCTTTGGGATGATAGAATGTTGCCATCGCCCCAATCTCCTTTACTCCATTTATACTGCCAGCTGACGAGTAACTGTTGACGAAAAATAGGAAAAAATTCGTTGAAGGCGATTTGTCGATCACAAATATCGCCTTCCATAGCGCCCACCTTTGCAAGCGAGTCCGCTTTTTCATTGCCCAGAATTGAACAATGAGATGGGACCCATACAAAGGTGATGATAAAATAACGCGAAGAGAAAGCACTTGAAGCTCCTGTATTTTCATGAGAAAATACGAGGAGTGCTTTACCGGCCTCAATGAGCGAATAGCCTCTACAGAACTGAGACTATCCGTGAAAATGAAGTACTGATCCGGTGTTAATGAGGCAACAATTTCTAGCGTGTATTGCGAGGCAAGTATATTGCCGCTAATTCAGCGACATATACGGAACAAGGAAGCCAATTTTGAATAAGCTATTTTAAACAAGTTTGCCTAGGACTTAAACTTTCCATCTTATTAAAATCACGAAATAGATCAAGTTGAAAATGCTCAATTTTGCATGCTCACTAGCGCCACGTAGCGGTAACATTCCGAATAAAGCGGTCCATCTCTTGAATGTCCTTGATCTTTTGAACAACTTTGCTCAAGACCGTACCTTTGCAAATATTAAGGGTCTCGAGATATACCATCATGAAAATATTCTAAGTGTTTTCATTGCAGTGCCGAGCGCTCGTCGTCAGAAGATCCGATGCCGACGGAGAAGGGAACGACAATGTGTCGTTATCAATGTGGATGATTCCATCAGCAGTTCAGCCGTGGAATCGATTCTAAGCTCGCTGAATGCCAAATCTACCGAAGAAGTGTCAACGGAAAGTAGCGAAGTATCGACTGAGAGGGTGGCGGTGAAGCAATAACCACGGAAGCATTTGATAATGATTCCAGCGAGGAGTCAACGGTGGATTATAAAACCGACGAAATGTTGGTTGAAAACATGTTGACACCAAAATCACCGGTTGAGACAACAACGGCGGAACAAATAGATGATGATGAGGCAGTGGAAAGCACCACAGTTGATTCCCAGGAAGTGGCAGCAACCGTAGTGACGACTACGGATGACGATTTATTGGAATTCAAGAGCGAGAGTGAAACTGAGCTTCTGATCACGGAGCAAGACATTGTTCAACCAACCACAGAACTGCCTGTGACCACAACAACGCAGAAGATCAAGACAGTTACCCTCAAAAACACAACCAAGCCACTAGTAACCAAAGAAAACAACCTTTTATCAGTTCTTCTGATGAAACTATCGAACATTTTTGACTCATCGAGGAACGATTCCGACAAGCAGAATGTAAAAAATCGCACAGAATATCGACCAGTCACCCCAAAACCCATTCCAATCGGTGAATTCCATCGACCCAGCAGTATACCGTCGATTCTCGAGTCAGACATCGATCTAGACTACAGTGAACCCACTCTTCCACCGAGTCTTCCGAACTTGAAAATCATTCCTTTCCTCCCGGCAGATGCTGTCAAAAAGAATGAGGCTCAGATCACTCTAGCGGCACCGTACGAGTTCTACCAACCGAATCCAACCAACTATCCCATTATCACCGAAGGCTACCGTTCCAGGCATGCCGTTCAAACCTCCAAAGTATGATTACAGCTACGACCAATCGTTAGGATATCCGGCACTTACCGAAAACTACGATTTAAATGCCAAGAGTAATCATTACAACACGAAAAGCATTCGCAATAAGTACGATACGATTGCTGACACAGATTACGAGTACGATACGGACGCTTTGGCCAAGTATGATATTCCAGCCAAGAAGGAACTGTTCAAAAACGAACTGAAAAAGTTCATCCCAACCAAGTACGAGGTGCCACAGGAAGGAACCTATAATCCCGTGTATGACTAATACGGAGTTGGATAGATATCCGGAGAAGAACGAGTACTACTCCAATCACAAGGAAACCTACGAGCCAGTTGTGTACAACACAAAGTTGGAGATGAATACGGAACATCCTCTGTTCCGATTGGAAGAAGCAATCGGCTGGCAGCAGTGGCTTCTCGCCACCTACGAAAACCGAAGGTAGTTGATTTTTGTTGTTGACATTCTAGGTTGTGGATCTACAGAGTAAGTTTGAATTTTCCAGGTGCATTCCTGCCGAAGGGTCACATTAAGGAGGACTTCTACAACGAACCGTGTCACGACGTCCTTCCCGGTTGACCTGACGACGGACGCTGCTAAGTCCCCATACAACGCAACAGCGGCTACCTTTGGAGGTAAGATGCGTTTAAACAGCTGTTCTCAATAATCTTACGTTTTGTCTTTCCCAGCTACGCTAGCAAATCCCTTCATCAACGTAATCCATCCGAAATCTGCTCCACCGTTGATGAGTCTCATCGAGGACAAAGAGAAGCTGTTCTCCGTGTACCACCCGGTTGCCAAGAACAACCACTCTACGTTGGATGATCTATTGGATAACGATACGGTGGACAGTTCGGAATACGACAAACAGATCATCTCGATCACCACGGATGCCAACTATCTGTCGACGATTGGAAACTCGTTGGAGAAATCAACGAAATTTTCAGTAACGGAGGTGCAGCGGCTCTTCCATTGCGAAGTGGTATGAGCTATACAGCGCTCCCGATCGATCTGGAAACTACCCAAACGGTTCGAAACTCAACCGAACCGCAACCGAATGGAATGTTCAGCCTGGAGAATGTCCTGAATTATATGTTCGGCGAAGAAGAGCAACTGCATGATAATGGGTTAAAGAACGCTACCCCTGTAGCACCGGCACTGATAGATGGAGTTCCACCTTTCAAAACTATCCAGTCTCATCTGGGAGGCGTTTACAGCTCACCAACGAGCATAGAAGCTTGGCGATGTCTAACACCACGTACGGTAACTCTCAAGGTGGAAATGAAGAATGAAGAATAGAATGGCTCCAAGGACCTCTACAGACCGTCTCTGGTGGATCTACCGTTCCTGAATCCGAATTTCCACTTCATGGAAGCGGTGCACAGGACGGCGAACTCAAGAACGACATCGACCGGTTTGGGTTCGATCCGGACACGGAACAATTTCAGGTGATATCGGATGGACCGCCAAATATGGTTCCGAGCTCGGAGACCTACGTGGTCAACCCGGTGGACATCAACAAGCTGAAGCAGCATCACTCCAAAGGTACGGCGGAGATTACGATGAAGTCCAAGGTGTACAGCCTGTAGGATACAGTTGGCATCTTGAAGCTGGCCGGGTGCAACATCTACGGCCGGATGTACAGGGTCGGCAGAATAATCTCCGAACTGTCCGGACCGTATCTGGAGTGTAAATGTACTGAGGTGGGAGTGCATTGTACGCCACTGAACTGCTGAGTGGGCGATTTGTGAATGCGTTCGGGTGAATGAGCTGCGTGTGAACAAGTGTGAGTCCCTGTGATTTTCGTGATATTATGTAGTATTTTAAGTAGTTGCGCAACTCTTAACGAATGTAGATCATCGAAAAGAGTTTCGAATTGGTTTAAATGAGCGAATGTGACACACTAACCGAACCTAAAGCATGTTATCGCAGTTTTTTTATATGGATTTCGGAATTAATTCTGTTTTTTCACACGGATTTAGAAATTAGCACGGTTTTTTTACAGGGATTCCGGAATTAACGCGGTTTTTTTACACGGTTATTTTAACACAAACCTTAATATACTTTGTGAAAGCTTTAGAGCAAAAAAAAAGATACACAGAAAAAAAAATTTAACAAGCGCGTAATGAGCCGAATTAAATAAATATACTTGTTAATAAGCGCGTAACATTCCCCCTCGATTAATTCCAAGCCAAAGGAGGCGTAAACAACAAAATTGTTAGCAACCCTTCATGCGCCCTACAACAATGTTTGCAATCTTTCATACAGCAGGCTAGATTCAGGCGTTATCTGGCCTAAATTAACATGAAACATCCCATTATTCTCTGCCAAATCTAGCATTCCCTCTATGTGCATTGGATGTCGAAGAAAATTCAATGTTTCTGTGTAGCGTCCATACCGCCATAATCCTCCACTAGAAAATACAAGTTTAAAATAATGGCTAATGACAAATACAGGTTATCAATGTAAACTTATAAATATTGGACTCGGAAAAAATGCGACACTTTGTTTTGGGTGTAACTTTTTATCGCGTGATTAAAAATTTATGAAATATTGGGTAATACTAGTTTAGAGTGTTATGTTTATGTGTGCAAAATTATCGCGATCTGTCAAGTAGTTTTCAAGATGCATTTGAAACAAGAAGAGCTGCGCCAGCAAATCTTGGGCGCGGTGATCGATAATCCTGGTCAGTCGCACAGATGGATCGGCAAAAGGCTTGCAATCCACCATTCCACCGTGTTCCACGATGTGAAGATGTTCCAGGAGACGAAAACCATCGAGCGCTGGAAGCGGCCAAAAACCGAAAACGGAATACCCAGAGAAGGCGCGGAAGATAAGGCAGTACTTTAAGAATAACCCGAACCTTTCCACCCGAGACGTGGCCAAAAGGGTCAATTCGTCGAAGTGGTTCGATCCAGCAGATCATGAAGCGGACTAAGCTACGTCTTTTTAAGGTCAGGAAGGCGCCAAACCGGACTGACAAGCAAAACACGGTGGTCAAACACGGTGGTGCGCGGCAGCTGTACCGTGAGTGGCTGGTCAAGCCAGGCTGTCTCGTCATGTAAATTTTATACAAAAATAGTTATTCATCAAATATAATAATAAGAAGTAAAAATATGTAATGTATATAAAATATATAAATATAAAATATATATAATAATATAAATAAAATAAAATACATAAAACATATGAATATAAAATATAAAAAACATATAACTAATAAGAAAACAAAAATAAGAATAAAACATTATACCTAAAGTGTGTATTTTATGTTTTATTGAAGAACTATTTTTGTATAAAATTTACATGTCAGGTATCTTCGGCATTTTGATAGTTGACAACTTACACTATATGAATGTATATAAGATTTGGTTTAAGGACATAATATCAAGATGTTAGGGATCTGGAAATGTAAGTTTGAGATTCTTCATATGAATTCCCATACAAACTTTGAATAGCGTGTGCAAGCCAAATTAAACCAAATGTGTTAAAATTTTTGGGAACTATCAGGACCCAAATTGGCGTCGATTAAGCTTAGGGAGCAAATATTTCAAATTTTGCATCAGCCTAACGAGACATATATCAAGGCGGACACCAAACAAATCCCCGGCCTCGAGTTTTTGTCGGTACGTCCCGCATGGAGGTTCCGGAAAAGTTCCGGAAGCGAAAGATGGACAAATTCGCGAAGAAGTACTTGTTGTGGCAGGCGATCTGCGAGTGCGGACGGTACAGCAAGTCGTTCGTTACAACCGGCACCATAAACGGGCAGATTATCGAAGGACGCTTGCAGAAGCGCTGCCCTTCTCCGCTCACCGTGGTCCCACGCTGTTCTGGCCGGATCCGCCAAGCCAAGCCGTTGGTTGGACGGAGCGAAGGGCGTTTGTCCGGGCCCGTACCAGACCGTCGAAGCATGGAATAAACGAATTCAGCAGGAAAATCAATAAATAAAACGCAACGCAAAATTAGCTATCTCCATTCTTCGTACGCACAGTGCGCATTGCAGATCTTCAGTCGTAATATCGATGTACGGACACGGGCTGCACATTGCAGACAAAATTGGGCGGCAGAGTAAATTAAAGCAATACTAACTTAATTATAGTACGATCCATAAACAGCTCAACCTCAGGTTCAGCTAATACATAGTTATTTGATTCCTGAAAATTTGAGAATTATCCGATTTAAAATGAATTTTTGGTGATCATTTTGTGTGTCTCATTTTTTCCGAGTCCAGTCTTTAATACTTTATTTCATACTTTAGAATGACGCAAAAAGCTAAGAAAGAGGAGCCTAATGAAACATAATCTGAAAAAAACCTATCCTCATACAAAAATATTATATAAGTATGGGATTCTTCTTTGCTACACCAACTAGGATTATTTAAAAAACAATTTAATATCTATGATTTGCTTACCGTTGGCAAAGAAACTACAATCTTGTACGACTAATTCATCATTATGACACAAAACTTGTTTTTCAAAATATGGGTAGCCCAATGTTATTTCATTAGTATTTTGAAATATCTGTAAAATCGTGTCTTGTTTATGTTTCATAAATGTATGGAACTATGTTTTTGAGAACAATTAAGAACCCATCACTTTCAACAGTTATTAAAAGACTTTTCATCTTCCGATCAATCGTTAGTTAGAATGAACTGATTTTGGCCCGTCAGTCGCATAAAATACGAGAGACCCAACCCGTCCAGAACGTGACGTGTTTTGAATAACATTTATAATACATTTATAAATCAATCTAGTTCGTCTAGAAAAGATGTTCTGTATGTTGCTTGGGTAGTTTACAAACAAACGTAACATTTTTTTTAAGTTTTTGACATTCATTTGCATACTTGTTTTTGTGTTACATGAGCCAATTCCTAACAAAATAGGATAACAATGTAGCTGCTCCATCGACAACAAGTTGCATCAGTCCAGATCAATCCACATCATCCACGCTATCTACTCATGCTCTTAAGCAGCAGCAGCAGCCCGGGAAGGGAGGAGGAAAACGAAGAAAACTATGTAAAATTATGCATAATTATCAATAATTATGCACGTTTCGTTTACGGCAGGCGCGCTGAGTTCACTTCCCTCCTCCCTTCAGAAACGTTGATTGCTTTTAGCATTTCTCTCGCGCGTTCTGCTCAAACAATTATCGATTGGTTAACCTTGATCGTGAGATCGCCACTATCCAAGCAACGTCCATCAGGGCACGCCGGACGAACGGACGTCAGAGGTCGATCGAACGATCGGAATCCATCCTCCATCGGAGGGCGCCATCCCACTCAGGCCAGATGGGGCCATTTTGCGGTTCTCGACTTTTCCTTTTTTCCACATAGCTTGGTACCCAATTATGCATCCAGCACTCCACCACCGGGGATGAGGAGAAATAGACGGCGAAGGCAATTTTTGGCCATTTCACTCAGCTCTTCCAAACCCTAAAGAGTCTGACTCTCGAACTTGCTTTGCATCATCTTTCCCATGTTCCCAAAAAGAAAAAGCATTACCAACTATAATACCCACTAATCTACTACTGCCTCCAACCGTAGTCCGTCTCTACGATAATTACTGGCCCCAACACGTGAATTTGCTACGTTTTACGATATGTGAGTGGGGTTTTAAACAATTTTCGTTAACTGATTCCATCATTTTTCTTTTTTCTTTTTTTTTTTTTTCTAACCAAGACGAAACTCTCACAGAGATGGTTGATGTTGTTCTGGTGCTTTCCTTAGGCTCGGTCAAACGGCGATGATTCTGAACTGTGTTTGAACTGTATCACGGGAGATACATTATCTAGCACACAGGTTGCTAACGATGGTGTACGCTTGAAACTAATTACAGACAGAGATTGGGATTCTTATTTTGGAAGTAAGCTTCTGCTATTCAAAATCCAGCCAATTGGAGTGGAATCAAAACAAAACGGTATCCAATGAGCGAGAAAGGGAAGCTTCTTCCCAGTGTGCCAATGACACAGTGAATGCATAATTCAGATTAAAATAAACTAAATTACCCAAGAGACTCTCCGACGCATTGCGTAACCACAGATTGTTTCCCAGCTTCTTTTCCTGAGATTACTTAATCTGGCAACTCCAGAAACATATCACCGTCAGAAGAAAACTTCGAAACTGGTTTCCTCCTTCCAGTGCCAGCGGACAGCTTAGCTTCCCTTTGCAGTGCGATCGACTCCAGTCCAGTCCAGTTTGTCCACGAGCTGAACGTTTCGCAAAAAAAAAAAGTGTTACGCAGCGCTTTTCTTAAGTCATAGCCGTTCGAGATACGAGCCATACTTTCTTACGGCAGCATCGGCGGCGGCGGCGGCGCTACACAGTTCCTTCTTGACGCGCAACTTTTAGCCTTAAAAACTTGCTGACTGACTGAACTACAATCTCTTTTTCGCCCGTTTTCGTCCGACTTTCGCACAATTTCACTCACCATCAGCAACAACAACAACAACGATAGTAGTAACCATCCATAACCAAACATACTAAATCGAGGCAGGCGGCGGCGTTGTGGGCCGATTACGCGACGCTCTCCGGCCCCGGCCTACTACGGACCGTTGCTATAACTCTGCTGCTGATGCGGGTCGTAACTTTCCTATCGAATGCCAGGCAGCCAGCCAGCCAGCATGGAATAAGAGCCCAAAGACACGAGAGACAGCGAAAGAGAAAGAGAGAAAGAGATTGTAGGTGTGTTACGGAATATGTAGGTAAGAACCTGTATAAATTATACGATTCATAACCGCACATACGTTGTTGCATAATTCCGAATCGGTTTTTACGTGATATCAAAACCAGACTCCGACGCCGCTGCTGCCGGGTCACGAGGCGGTGTTATGCGAAAGAAAGTATTTCTTCTTGTCGGCGGTCATATCGAGAACTTCGGAGAGCAATGGGTACCAATTGATTCGGTACGAGCCAAAGTGACACGGATCCGTTTAAGTCAGTGCTGAAAACCGTGATTTCCGTGTCAGCTGACATTTTAAAATATGAATGTTACTTGCCGAATGTCAATGTGCATCTGATGTTGATATCGTACCAGAACCAGGCACGGGATGGTCCATTTAGTATGGAGTTGGACTCGTTTGTTGGTAACGCATAGCACAAGCTAAATTTTACAGTATGATGTATAATGAATTTGTAGAGCAATTTTGTTTAAGAGCGCTGACTCTAATAAATCCAGATTCAAGGAAAATTTAGACGCATTCAAGTGATCATGACTCAAGAATTAAACAACATACACGGTTGATCAAAACGTCAAATAAAAGGATATTCTAACGATATATAACAAGTTATTACATTTCACCGTTTCGAACGAACTGTCGGACTTTTCTAGTGATCGATGCCATAATGATCTGTACAGTCGCTGGTGACACTACTGTACCGGCAAACTTATTCCACTTTAAACGCATTTGTTGTGTATTTCTCACTTCTTTACCGCATCCTCGTGGTTTTCGCTTGCCCAATATTTTTCGATAGGTCTGAGCTCAGGGCATTTCAGCGGATTAATCTCTTTGGCGACGAAATTAACATTGTTTGCAGCAAACCATTCTAGTACCTCCTTAGAGTAGTGGCAGCTGGCTAGATCCGCCCAAAACATAACGTTGGTCTTGTGTTGCCGAATGAAGGGTAAAATCCGCTTTTTCAGACACTCTTTTAATGTAAACCTTCGACTTCATTGTGTGAGATCTAATGAAAACCTTGGTTTTAAGGCCACAACTGCAGGCTTCTCGCCAAATCATTAGCTTCCGAGCAAACTTATCAGCAAAAACAAATTTATACCCAGAAGGGACATCCCCAAGACCAGTTGACAGGTAAAAAAATTGTTCAGGAATTTGTTTATAATCCATTTTGTCATCCATTTATACAGCCATCAAATTTCGTTGTTTACTTCTTAAGTTATGATCACTTGAATGCGTCCAAATTGACTTTGAATCGGGCTTTATGGTTGTTTAGGGTATCTCCAGCGGTACTCTAATTTGAGAACAACATTTTACTTGATTTGTATAAGCAAAACTTGAATATAACTAGTTGAAGTATACCAACTTTGTGTTCCCCACATCGGTTTTGTATTTCTTGTTGTTAAACCCGCCAACACATGTCATCCTGTCAATCATTCAACATCAGAGATCAGATGTTTTTTTTTTCAGAGATCGCAGATTTTTCTCAAACTTTTTGCCATGGATTGGTTTAACCAAATAATGTTTACTGCCAGTAGTGTGTCATTAGCTGACGACGATGAATGATTGCTCATTTGTTTGGTTGAAGGTGAGGATGTGAATGCATGCATTTCATTTAAATGATTATGCTGATTTGTAATTTGGCATCGAAAAAACAAGAGTCGAAACGGAGAGAGTCTTGGAAGACGCCCCAACATCGACCGTGATTTCCATTTTAGTCATCAGCTGTTCCAGGACTACTTTAGTGACACGCCAACCTATGCCAACGGAAAAGCAGATGTTCCTGAACATTATGCTACAACTAGAGCCATTTTATGACTTTTTCCAGCTAAGCGATGCAGCTGGAAAATTTGACCTGAGCCCGCCACACAACTGCACTGCGGCCTTACGGATGTTAGCTAGTTATCTCGCCGAAAATATGAGGATTGGGGAGTCAACCAAACCAGCTTTCTACCCTTGATCAACTTTTGGAAACCTATCCTGAAGAAATACGACCCGCAGTATTTGCGGCTCCCAACACCGGTAGAGGTAAAATTTCGAAGAAAAAAAACGTATAAATTCAGGGAACTTATCATAAATTCAGGATACTTTTTAGTAATTCAGGAATTCAGTTTTGAAATTCTCCGTGAATTTTAGAAAAAATCACAGAAAATCAAGGAACTTTTTGAAAAATCAGCAAACTTCCCAGAAGTTTAGGCTTCACTCAAAAGTTCCGGCAACTTCTCTGAAATTCAGGGAATTTTCCATAAATGAGTTCAGGAACCTTTTCAAAAATTAAAGGTTCTTCCGAGAAGTTCAGGCGACTATCCAGAAATTCAGGGAGCGTCCTAAAAGTTCCGAAAACTTATCAGATTTTTTTGGGTATTCCTCAGAGAATAGAACCAACAATCAATGTGCAACTAGCGATTTGAAATTAGTTTACTGTTGTAGAACCCCTTGGTCCGAAGTATTCCTTTCAGTCTGCACCTTGCAATAATTCTTGCACTTTTCGGTACCTTGCGGTTCTAGTATATTGGTTGTTGTTTTCATTCGCTATGTTATTTTGACACAACATTTGAGGATGTGTTGGTGTGAGCTACGTTGTTAGGGGCGAATCGTTAAGCTTGGCACCGAGCTTGGGGCCGATGTGCTAGTACTGACTGAGCCAAGAAAAAAATCGATAGAATTGCCCAAGATGTTCAGAGAACTTCCCAGAATTTCAGGAACTTCTCAAAAGTTCGTCATAAAAATTAAGAACATCCCATAAGTTCAGAGAACTTTCCAGAAATTCATGAAGCTTTCTAAAGTTTGCGGATCTTCCTAGAGGTTCAAATAACTTCTCAGAAGTTCAGGAAACTTGTAGGAAACTGAGTTCAAGGAATTTCGTTGAAGTTCAGGGTACTTCACAAGAATTGAAAATACTTCCCAGAAATTCAGAAAATATCCACTAAGATCAGGGAACTTCCCCAATGATCATAAAACTTTTCAAAAGCTCAACATACATCGCAGACGTTTGGAGAAGGTATCAGAAATTCAGAGAAACTCCCGGATATTCAGGGAACCTCCCAAAAGCTCAAAAAACTTCCCAGATGCTCAGGGTACTTCCCAGAAATTCAGAAATTTTCTCTTCTCAGAATTTCAGAAAAATTCCCTAAAGATCAGGGAATTTTCCAGAATTTCAAAAACGTCCCACAAATTCCAGAAACTTCTAAGGATTTTACGAGCATTCTCAAAAGTTTAGGAAACATTCCAAAGATGTTTCCATAAGGTTAGGAAGCTTACAGAAGTTCAGGAACTCAGGAAGCACAGGGAATTTAAGTTTTAAAAACAACTTGAACTTAAAACTAGAAATGAGAAGAAAAATTTGAATTTTCCATTTCGTTCCCACTACCGTTGTTTATCTTGACAGTTACGTGTATTTCATCTACAATGTGCAGACTCAGTCGAGTTATTAGTACGAGACACTGAAGAAGTCTGCACATTGTAGACGAAACACGCGTATGTGTCAAGATAAGCAAAAGTAGTTGGAATTAAATGGAAAATACCAATTTTTCTTCTCATGTCTAGTTACACGTATTCCACAAAACAGCTCAAATTCTCTAGGGTTCAACTTAAACTTCCTAGTACTCGATAATTTTTCGTACCGAAGCAAACCGAGAATAAAAAAATCAACTACTTTTTTTAATGTTTAATCAATTTCACGACATTTTCGCCACATCACATTTTCGTAGATTCTGAAAAGTTCTGCAAGTAAAGTTCGTGTAAGTTTTAACAACACCTCGGAAATTATGTAGAAGAAGATGTTCGCTCATCACCAAGAGGCACCAAGAGTGGACAGTAATGTTTGCTAGAATGAAAGATATGAAAGGCAGTGTTTAAAGTTCCATCAGTGTACGATTACGTTTGCATTAAAAAAAATGGACTTTTTTCGGATGGTGATAAAAAAAAAGCTAAGAAAATAATTGCTTCTGATAAATTTCCCACAGAAGATAATTATTTAAGCTTACTTGCAAACAAAACCCCTGCGAGCAGCCTTCCGGCAGTTAACCGGTACATTCGCCATGGCGGACAAAAACATACGTGTAGGCTTGTTTTTGAGTTCTTTCTTTGTTTTATTTATCGCGACAAAATTGTTGCAGTAGATCTTACGCTTCAGATTGGCCCTGAAATTCTCGATGGGGCGCAGCTGGGGGACGTTTGGTGGGTTCGCCGACTTGGGTACCACATCGATATTCAGCTGCTCCAACGATCGCTTTGGGTAGTGGGCCGACGCCAGATCCGGCCAGAACACCGCGTCTTCGCCCTTATGGTATTTCTTGTTGAACGATGCAACTTCCGGCAGGCATTTCGAACTATAAGTTTCCGAATTCACGGCCAGTCCGGAGCGCAAAAAGAGTGGCTTTGACATCCCTTTCTCGCTGATTGTCAGCCACAGTAGCACCTTCTTGGGGAACTTGGTGTGTGCAATGAACTGTACATCGGAGCTCACTTCCTTCGAGGGAGAAGTAAAATACGAAGTGCCCTACCAATCGTTGCCATCCTGGGTGAGGTAGGTTTCGTCGTCCATCACCATCCATTGACCATCTTATTCAGCCGCTGCAGCTCCGAAACCAGTGGACGGGACTTCCGCTTCCTGACATGTATGTTCATGTTCGCCAAGCGCGCGGCCAGGGCTTTCTTTCGATGCTCTGATTGTTGTCTAATAGTGTTAAGATGTTGTAAATGCCGGAACGGGCGTATCCGGCGTCCACAAAGTGCCACACGATGTCCATTTTTGACGCAGCGGGATGCCGTTCTTTGAAGGCGCACACTTCTGAACGTTGCTTCACTGTTTGTGCCATCACGGTTAGAGTTTGACTGATAGAGCTGTAAAATTTTATACGTTGACTCATGGGTTACTATGATTAATGTTGCATTGGTAGTTTTGTCAGTGCGGGTGAAGGTTACCCCATGAAAAATCCGGCATTTTGTCCATTTTTTTTTAATGCAAACGTTATCTGTTGTTTTTCCAAGATATTTAGTGAACATGTATCAATTCACTTTTTCATAGCCCAGAAAGCTTTCGTTACAACTACAGGTCCTACGAAATGTCTTATTGCCTTATAATGATTGTTGACCGTCAACAATATTAATTGAATATGTTTGAATAATTATTGTTACTTTTTATTGCCTAAAAATTACTGTTACAACTGTAAATCTTAAGTTCTGAACGCCAGGACAGTTTTGATGACCTAGACTATGTCAAGATTATCTTTTTGTGTATTTTTATGTTCGAAAATATTCACTGAATATGCTTGAATACTAGACGATTCTTGGTAGAGCCCAAAAGGCTACTGTTACTACCGTAGATTTCTAGTTCGAAACTCCAGGACAGTTTGGATTACCTAGAGGATCATAATGTTATAAAATAATGATAGTTGACTTTCGAAAATATTCATTTAATAAGACTGAATACATATGTAGTCCAAAAAACTACTGTTACAACAGTAGATCCTATGCTTTGAACTTGAGGACAGTTTGAATGACCTAGAATATCTCAAGATTATTGCATTATGTCTGTTAACATTCCACACTATACAAGGAATATTATTATATACTAATGTCCCTTTGCATAATCCAAAAACCTACTGCAACAACTGAACACCTTATGATCTGAACTTGACAGTTTGGAGTACCTAGATCATCCCAGTTTAACTCATAAAAAAGTTTTTTTACGTACGAAAATATTCACTGAATATGGTTGCATAAGTAACGTAACTTTGTATATCCCAAAAAGCTATAGTAACTACTGTAGATCTTAAGTTCTGAACTCAAGGATAGTTTGAATGACGAAATTATCAAATTTGACCTTCCAAAAAGTTCATTCAATATGATTGAATACATATCGTAACCTTGTATAGCCCTTAAAGCTACTGTTACAACTGTAGATCTGAAGTTCTGAACTTATGTGAATTTTGGATAACCCAGAATACCCCAGAAAAATACGAAGATATTTAACGTTTATCAAAGAGAATTTTCTAATACTTATGCATATGTACCATATTCTAAAACAAAGTTTAACACTATAAATAAGGCATTTATTTTTTCTTCTTGGATTTCTTCATATTCAAGAAGTTCTAGGTCGTGAATTATGGCTCAATGTCATATATATGTTTTTGCATATCTGATCATAAAACTCACATTTGCTCAGAACGCATCTGTTTCCATCAACGTGTATAATTTATAACTCGATTTAATGTATTCTGGCAGCACTGGTTTGAATTTTTCGGTGACGTTGGTGGCAACCTTGGCAACCAATGACAGCAGTATGTTTACTATCTGAGAAAATAATTTTTAATCGTATCGTAGGACGGCGAGTACTGTGAGGAGTAATTGGGCCCCGATTACGGTAAGTAGTTTGATTAATATTGTTTTATTGTTTCTTGCAGGAAGACGTAAAACAAATGCAATATGTGGAAATAATGGACTGCCAAAAGAATCACCTCCAAAAAGAGACCAGGCCGGTTCGACCAACCGCAAATATTGAAAACCCCAGTTTTGCGATAGGTTGATCGGGCTTGGTTTCTTTTTGAAGGTGATCTATTCGGCAGTCAATAAATGCCACATATTCCCATTGTGCGGATTGATTGACCCAACCCATTCGATGTTGGGTTTCGACAGAATTTCTTTTTATAAAACCATTATGTAAAACACAATTTGCCTACCAAACAGGAAAATCAACAGTAACAGCTCATCACACTATAGCTGAACAGAAGCCCCAAATCAACATGCTCAATCCAAAGAGCAGTGTAAAGAAGGATAATCCGAATCCTCCTGGTTTTCGTAGTGCCAATTACACACAGGATTTCCCATCTCTCCCGGGGACATCTAAATCCCCTGATGCCCCGATTTTAAGAACAGAAGCCCCCCTTTCATCTGGGCTGTTCTCGTTCGATGATATTGTGGAAGGTATTTTTAAATACCTCGAAATGTCTGACCCTCTTAAAAGCATTGTTATGGCAATGCTTCCCACTGTGAAAACTTTTTTGAAGAAATTAACATTAAAGTGGCCCCTCCTTGCAGCTATCATTTCCTTCGATGGATAATTTGCCAAAAGAGGTCGGGGATTTGATCACTGTTCTGCAGTGGAATTGTCGAAGTCTTGTTCCTAAATTGGATTCATTTAAATTTCTAGCTCACACTACCGGTTGTGATGCATTTGCTCTTTGTGAAACATGGCTTTCGCCCGAAATCGATCTTCCGATTCACGATTTCAACATTATTCGTCTTGATCGTGAGGATTCACGTAGAGGAGGAGTACTTTTGGGGATGAAAAAGTGCTACTCCTTCTATAGAGTGAATTTTCCTCTATAGTGATTCCTGGTATTGAAGTTGTCGCATGTCAGGCTGTTATTAAAAATAAAAGCCTTTGCATTGCTTCTGTATACATTCCTCCTAGAGCACCAATTAACCGACAACAACTTTCAGATATTTGTTCGGTTCTTCCTGCTCCGCGGTTGATCATGGGAGATTTTAACTCTCACTGTACAGGCTGGGGAGAACTGTACGATGACAACCGTTCTTCTTTGATATATGACCTCTGTGACAACTTCAATATGACAGTTCTCAACAATGGAGAAGTTACACGCTTGGCTGGTCCATCTTCACTTGGCAGTAGGTTAGACCTCACACTTTGCTCGAATTCATTATCGTTGGAATGCACGTGGAATGTGATCCAGGATCCCCACGGTAGTGATCATTTGCCTATAAAAATTTCGGTTGCCCCTTTTTTGGCTTATCTTCTTGTGCGCTTAAAATGAAGCTTAAGTTCTGGGAGAAAACGAAGGTACAGTACAACTGGAACAAGACCTTAAATGCCCGGCAATCAAAACGTTTTATAAAGCCAAACGCTTGTCATACATATAGATTACTAAATCTATCGAAACGTGATCTGAGCCTATACAGAGGTTTAATAACAGGACACTTTCCTAGTAAATATCACCTAAAGCTCATCGGTAAGCTAGATGAAGATAACTGTCGCTTTTGTAACCTGGAGAGTAAAAGCTCTGAACATTTACTGTGTGACTGCGTTGCACTATTTCATAAAAGATGCAGATTCTTGACAAAGGTATTATGGAGCCTTGGGAAATCTGGGTTGTTAGCCCCAAAAGGGTAATAAATTTCATAAGGAATATATTACCTAGTTGGGATCATTGCCTTAAATAGTAGTGGTAGTTACTAAGAATAGTGACTCGTCATTGCAATTTGGCATACATAAACAGAGGACTCACCACAATAGAACAATTAATGGTCGCGGTGGTATCATGTCCCCAACACAGGAAAAAAAAATATTTTTGTGTGTCCAGATTTTGGTGTGAACGGCCTTTATTTTGAGTACTCAATATTTTTATTTCATTCCGGATAGATCCGGTTACTATGCGTCGGACAAGAAATGAAATACCAATATTCTAGAACGCGCCTAAAAGATAACTAGATCGAGAACAGTTTTTGACACAGGACACCAAAGTCTTGATCCAAGAGCGTCACTATAAAAGAAGCATTAATTATGAAAACTTCTATTTGAAACGATGTAGAGTAGCAAGTTTCTCCTGTAGCTTTGATCGAGTTAACATGAATAATAATAGTACAAAAGGATAGTCCCCGTAATTAAAAATTGCTTGCAAATAACGACTCGAACGACGAACCATAAACGTAGTTCACAGAACAAACCGCTAGTGAGCTCCTCGCATTGATATCTATGCTGTTACAATAACTTAGATCCTACTGTTATCTCCACAATATGTCTGTGTTCATAGATAACAGTTAGGAAGTAGCGATCTGTGCGCCTTGCGATGTAAACAATACTCGGTGCAATCAAGTGTATCGTGTAAACAAACAGTATATTGTTGTCCCATCATCTTCCTCATAGTTGGTTTTGCTGTAGAAAGAAACTATCTTTTATTGGATGGTGATGCCACTAGTACCTGTGCCCTTCCTTAACTCAGTTGGAACAAAGTCACACCATGCCGGACGTGACTAGGTTCGATTCCCCATCTGGTATATTTCGTAACGAGATATTTCTTTACTCCCAGGGCAATAGGGCCAAACAATCATTCTAATGCAAAAATCGTACCTGACATCGAAAGCCCTCAATCAACAACTAGAACATTGATTTGAAAGCAGGTAATGCACAATTTATCATAAACAATAAAGTTGAAATACTAAGAGAGAAGAAGACTACTACTACCTGACTTAAGGTTGATTTTATCATTCCATTTAAAAATAACAAAGAAGTCTAAAATTAACATTAAAATACGTGACGCACAATTGATAGCAGACGTTACTTTCCTTATCTTGAAATCCAATCAATTTCTCATAAAGCTTTTTGATTACTCAGTTTACGCCTTGCATTTAAAATGTTTGCACTGATTTAAAAGTAGTGCACAAGAACACACACCAGAAGGCCCACCTGCCAAAACCCGTATTCCATGCTCAGTAAATATCGACCCATAAACAACAGATAAGAAACGGTGGAACAATTAGCCGAAACAATAAAGATTATAGTCTTTATCCGTTGTGAAATTTTGCAGGAAAAAAAAAAGTGTGCAAGCACAATAAACTGACAAACCGGACCAAATTGGCAGGCCGCTTGTGAGGAAGGTAGTGATTATCGATTCTGTTATCAGCTCTTAAACCCTAACAATGCACCGTGGTGATACGTCAGCCAAAAATACGGAAATTCCCATACCATTGATACGGAATGCCACCGGAGGTGGTTCCTGGACATAAATCGACGACGATAACTAAACCTACGCGGCACCCACAGTGCGTCAACTCATGCCAACACTACACACGACTTATCACATTTGATATATTCGAAATCGCATTTTCCGAGAACATCTGCTCCCAAGACGTCAACCGTCATCAGCTAGCAACAGTAATTGCAATTATTCGAATCATTTATTCAAACGTTAAATTTATCATGTCGCAGCGAACTACTGCCGGCAGTCCCGGCAGTGCGCCCTGATGGGGTGCCATCATCTATCTCTGTACTCAGATGGCGTCTCTTCCAATCGACTTTTTCCTCGTATTGTCGTCGTCGTCGTCGTCGTCGTACGCGCAGAAGCATTCTAGGCACCAGAGCCATCCAACCAAACATACATCATCGTCATATTTACACGCATCGTAGCGTCTCTTCCGTCTTCCTCGTCATTATCACTGACTGCCGGCCCAAGAGCCAAGAACACTTCGTTCGTTGCGCCCCGACTGCGATGTTTAGTCTGACGGCGCATGTCTACACTGAACCGATTGGAACATACATATATGCATTACAATAGTCAACGCTCGATCGTGGTGGCCATGCTTTTCGTCACTTGAGCTCACTTGAAGCTGTCGCGCTATGTGTCAATCGGATACCGATAGAGGTTTAAGATCCCATTTCGACATACGAAGCACAAGTCGCACTTTAGCTTTGTTTTGCAGACGGGTTAGAACGTGGAATGTTCTCACAAAATGTGTTTAAAAACACGATTTTCAATAACTTTATTTTAAAATTATTATTGCCAGTTCACGAAAACTTTAGCATGCAATGAATTTTCGGAAAGAAGAAGCAACTGCTGTTATTGTTTTCGATCACCACCACAAAAACGGGGGCAGCCCATATGGCATAAAGTCGTTTGGCATAAGGTCGTTTGGCATAAAGTGGTTTGGCATAATGTCATTTGGCATACCCATAACATGAGCTAGGTGGTCATTTGGCATAATGCCGTTTCGCATAATGACCATTTAACATAACACTTTTGTTACTCTTTGTTCATGAAAAATGCGAAAGTAAGACATTACTTAAATGATTATCGACTGGAAAGTTTGGTATTCCTGGATATGGTTTTCAAATCTAGAGTTTATCTAATACTACAAATAAACCTACATGCCCAAAACACACTTTCTTTCATATGTAATACCATCTCTTTTGTTCTCACGAAAAAGTTATACAATTTTCGTAAAAAGTGGATCTACTCAAGTTTTGAATTCATTCACATTTTACGAAAGTTAAGTAACATTAACGTGTGAAAAAAAGAGATAAGAATTCAATTTTACTCAGTTACTGAGTAAAATGAAACGAGGGTGTAGACTGAGAAAACAATATCCAGAACATAAGACATTATCATCGCTAGGTTGATTAATCTAGGTTTTTCTCCATAGTAATATTCCCTTCTTTCTAAATAGGCAGTTCATCAAAATACGGCATTCTTAGGCTTCAGGATTAAAATTGAAATTTGAAAATCAAATGTTTTCTTCTCTGATTTTGAACAGTGAATTTTTGGATTGACTAAATGTACGGTTTAGTTATGTTTGGTACAATTTATTCCATACCGATAGAAACGCAATTTGAATTGTCATAAATAGGTGAATATGGGAAGTATTGCAATCTTTCTTGTTTATTAATTAGGTTGTTCTTTAAAGTTTTTTTTTTTAAATTATTTCACATTCTATGATACAATGATCATCCATAACCACCGAACATGAAAACAAAACAATAACAGTTGATGTAAATCGTCCACACCGGAGTTATTCGTTAATATTCCAGTGTAACTGTTGAGATTGCGTATCAATTATCAGCTTGTTGAGCTTGTACGTTTGTTTGCGTTTCCAGTATTAGAGCCTAGAACGGTTTAGCTGTAGATCCAAATCAACCCCTTCACGGCACGTTACGTGCTACACGTGATCAGAGATCGTCAAGACATTCAATGGAAGATGACTACGACCAGTTTCAGCTTTCACGTTCCCAGATTGCAGCTCGGCAAGCAGTGTCAAAAGATTTTTCTACGTTTTCAGGCCACCCAGAAGAATGGCCGATCTTCTTATCTATGTTCAATAGCACGACAGCTATGTGTGGATTCACGGAAGAGGAGAACATCGTGCGGCTGCAGAGAAGCTTGAAGGGGAAAGCCTACGAAGCCGTCAAATGCCGGCTGATACATCCCGGTAACGTGCAAGGAGTAATGGATACGCTGAGGATGTTATACGGTCAACCAGAAGTCATTGTTCACTCGTTGATCGGAAAAATCAGTGCATTACCAGCGATTCGAGATGACCGACTGGAAACATTAGTGGATTTCGCAGTGAGCGTGCAGAACTTTTGTGCGACTGTTGAGTCATGTGGTTTGGAGGAGTATATGTATAATGTGACCCTTTTACATCAGCTCGTTAGAAAACTTCGACCGTCAATCAAGCTAAACTGGGATTAACATCGAAAAACGCACCTCACGGTCAATCTAGCGATCTTCAGTAAATGGGTCTACCTCTAGCAGAAGCAGCGAGTTCGGTAACGTTCCCTACGGTATCGCCAGAAGAAAAACTCTGTCGCAACGACATTCGTCGGAATAAAAAGGTAGACAGCTACCACAATACGCATAATGAAACCGCAGGTCCGCATGACCCGAAAACGTTTACGTCCCCAAAAGCGGCGGTAGATTCTGCATCTGCGGCAACCAAAGACTTATGCCTAGTGTGCAAAGGAAATTGCAAATCTACGGACAAGTGCAAACGATTTCGAGAGCTTTCAAGGGATTCAAGATGGGCGGTAGTTAGGGAATTTGAACTCTGTCGCACGTGCCTTCGTCAACACAAAGGAAACTGCAAGGCCAAACCATGCGGTAAGGATGGCTGTATATACAGACATCATGAGCTGCTACACAACGACCAGAACGGGAAATCGGAAACTCCGTGCGGAAACCAACAGTCATCTCAACCTGAAGCTAATAGCTCTGGATATGGCTGCAACGCACACCAGGCAACTTCAAGCTCCGTGCTCTTTCGCTACCTTCCAGTAGTGCTGTCAGGACCTGGAAAGGAGGTACATACCTACGCCTTTTTGGACGAAGGCTCTGCACTGACGCTGCTCGATCAAGAACTGGCCGACGAACTGAAGCTATCTGGAACATCCAGCCCACTTCTGCCTACGTTGGACCGGAGGAACCCAACGCCACGAAAAGAACTCCCATATTGTCAAGCTTCACATTGCTGCAAGACACCATGCAGCCAGGAAGTTCCAGCTAGAAGATGTACGCACAGTGAACAAACTAATGCTGCCACATCAAACTGTAGATCTCGATGAGCTAGTACACTTGTATCCGCACCTCAAGGGGCTACCTATCGAGTCATATTACGACGCTCGTCCACGCATTTTGATAGGAATGAAGCATGCCCAGCTAGGACTGACATTAAAAAGCCGTGAAGGGGAATTGGGACAACCGATTGCAATGAAGACACGACTAGGGTGGACTGTCTGTGGAGGGCTGTATTCCGGAGAGGCACCGAATATGTTCCATTACACATTTCACGTACGCTCATGCAACGACGAGTCTGACGAAGATCTACATCAGGCCATGAAGGAGTACTTTTCCCTAGATAGTCTTGGAGTCATAAAGCCAGCTAAAGTGCTTCTATCTTCCGAAGACGAACGAGCTCAGTCACTCTTGGAGACCCGTACGCGCTTCAAAAGTGAACGCTATGAGACAGGACTTCTTTGGCGGTACGATGACATTCGTTTGCCCGAAAGTCGAGGTATGGCATTACGGCGCCATCAATCTCTGGAAAAACGAATGGCAAAGGATCAGCAGTTGGCAGAAGTAATACAACAGACAGTATTCGCAAGCTTTCTGATGAAGAAGTTAAGCAGCAATTAACGAACGCATAGTTTCTACCAAATACACACAAATACACAAACAATTCTGGAAAAGTGAGGATAGTGTGGGACGTGGCTGCCAAAGTTCACGGAAGTTCACTGAATTCTGCCCTGCTGAAAGGACCGGATCTACTTACTTCTCTTCTTTCGATTCTGATACGGTTTCGCTTGCATCAGATTGCAGTAACTGGGGACATCCGTGAAATGTTTCACCAGGTGCTGATTCGCGAAGAAGATCAACGATTCCAGTGTTTCTTTTGGACGGATGAAGACGGAAACCTTGCGGTGTATGCAATGCGAGTCATGGCCTTTGGAGCGTGCTGTTCTCCGAGTACCGCTCAATATGTGAAGAACATCAATGCGGAGCGGTTCAAAAGTGCGTGTCCGGGGGCATACGAAGCCATCGCAAAGTCACACTACGTTGACGACATGTTGATCAGCGTTGCTATCGAGGAAGAAGCGATTCAGATAGCGAAAGATGTGAGACACGTTCACGCACAAGGTGGATTTGAAATCCGCAACTGGATTAGCAGTTCAAGACGAGTGATATCAGCGCTGCAAGCAGTAAACACGGTGGAGAAGAGTTTTGATCTGTCATCGGACTTGTCTACTGAGAAAGTCTTAGGTATGTGGTGGAATACAACGTCTGATGCGTTCACTTACAAAGTCGGTTGGAATTGCTACGACGCAGCTCTGCTGAAAGGTCAACGCCGGCCCACTAAGCGTGAAGTTCTACGAGTCCTCATGACTATCTTCGATCCGCTTGGACTGATCGCACACTTTCTAGCCTACCTGAAAGTTTTACTGCAAGACATCTGGCGATCAGGTATTGGCTGGGACGAAGAAATAGAAGACGATGCGTTCGCGAATTGGCTCACCTGGCTGAAAGTCTTGCCCAATGTTGAGAACGTTCAAATCGTTCGATGCTACAGTACCAGCCTTCCAATAACCGAAACCGATGTACAACTACACACCTTCGTAGATGCTGGAAATAACGGAATGGCGGCTGTAGTATTTCTTCGCTTCGTCAAGAATGGGACAATCCACTGCTCTCTCGTTACTTCTAAAGCAAGAGTATCACCATTGAAGCTCACTTCGATTCCTCGCCTGGAACTGCAAGCAGCGGTGATAGGGACACGGCTCCTCGTACAACCATCGAAACACTGACTATGCGGATCACGAAAAAGTTCTACTGGTCGGATTCAAGAGATGTGTTTTGTTGGATCAACTCCGAACATCGCCGATATAGTCAGTTTGTCGGGTTTAGAGTAACGGAGATCCTGGAAGCTACAGAAGCACACGAATGGTGATACGTTCCAAGTAAACTGAACGTAGCTGATGACGGCACAAAGTGGGACGCCTTACCCGATCTATCCTCTGATAGTAGGTGGTTCAACGGTCCAGATTTTCTCTGGGCAACCGAAGACAAGTGGCCACAATCAGTATTTCGGAACATATCCACAGACATCGAACTTATACCAAGTCTTTCAGTTCACTACACTCTCCCACAACCAGTCATCTGTATCGCGAACTATTCAACTTGGGAGCGATTGATAAACGTAGTCACACATATTCTACGGTTCATAGCAAACTGCCGCTCCAAGCAACGAAACCAGTCAATTACAACGGGACCTCGCACCAAAAGCGAAATTGCAACAGCTGAAGCATACTTGATCCGTCTCGCGCAACAAGAAGGTTATCGTGAAGAGCTATCCATCTTCCGGAATATACCGTAAAAAGCTGAAGCACCGACATCTGTGCTTCCGAGATCCAGTTCGTTATACAAACTAACCCCATGGCTAGACGAACGTGGCATACTGCGCATGAGAACCCGTATCGCAGCCTGCCAATACGCCACTGAAGACGCGAAGAATCCCATTATCCTACCACGCAAACACCACATTGTTACCCTAATAGTATCACACTACCACGATAAATACCACCATCAAAATCACGAAACTGTGATTAACGAATTGCGGCAGAGATACCAAATCAGCCGTTTACGTTCATGCTTCAACCAGGTACGAAGAGATTGTCAGAGATGTAAGAACGCACACGCAGCACCAAATCCTCCATTCATGGCCGATCTACCACCTGGCCGTCTTGCGGCATTCAGTCGCCCGTTCACACACACCGGTGTCGACTATTTCGGCCCTATTGAAGTAGTTGTCGGAAGAAGAATCGAGAAACGCTGGGGAATGCTAGCCACCTGTTTGACCGTTCGAGCTATACATATTGAAGTAGTCCACTCGCTGACTACTAGCTCTTGCATCATGGCAATCCGCAATTTCGTCGCTCGGCGAGGCCAACCCCGTAAGTTCTACAGCGATCGAGGCACTAACTTCGTCGGAGCGGAAAAAGAGCTGAAGAAGCTGGAAGAAGTGATCGACTATGACGTAATCATGAAAGGATTCACTAGCTTGGAGACTGAGTGGGCATTCAATCCCCCATTGGCACCACACATGGGTGGAAGCTGGGAACGGTTAATACGTACGGTGAAGAAAAACTTGATGACCGTCTGCGCAGCCAAGAAACCGTCCGACGAAGTGCTTTGAAATGCCCTAACCGAAATAGAGAACGTGATATACTCTCGGCCACTCACACACGTACCGACGGATGATGATTCTGCTCCGGCTCTTACTCCGAACCATTTTTTACTTGGTTCATCCAACGGAACGAAACCGCTGATAAATTGTAACGACTGTAGCCTTGCTTTGAAGCAGAACTGGTGCACTTCTCAGATCCTAGCCAACATGTTCTGGAAGCGGTGGATTACCGATTATCTACCGGAAATCACCCGTCGGTCAAAATGGTTTCAGTCAGTAAAACCGATCGTTACTGGAGATATCATGATTATCGTTGACTCTAAGATGCCTCGAAGTTGCTGGCCGAAAGGAAGGGTCATCAACAACATGTGTGGACGAGATGGACAGGTCCAGTCCGCAACCGTGCAAACAGCCACTGGGATCTACGAGCATCCCGCTGCCAAGTTGGCTGTGTTAGATGTTCAGCGCGTCTAGTCGTAAGCCAACCGGAAGTTGCTGTACCCTGGAGGGAGTGTTGGCCAACCCTATTTGGCCAGCGCGCTCTACATTTCAACACCTGCACAATCGACAGCATCGCGTGAGGCGCGCTCCGCGGTCAGTCCAAGCACTGCGAAGTGACAGGTAAACAGGTCTATCACACCGGGTGAGAAAACAAAAAGAAAACGAACAAATGGTCAACCAAGTGTGCTCCGCGAGGCAATTATTAAATTATTTCTACTGCAAATACCTATCTAGTGAATAAAATTTATTAAATTTATTAATCCTACCTAATACGTATAGAAGAACCTTATATCTATATAGAATCTGGTTATGCTAAGCCCTGCTATCTATGCATTTATACTCTTTATGCTGAGTCATATGCAGATTCGGACTTACCACTAAGACATAAACTGGATACAAGAACGACACGAAAAGGGAACTAAACGAAAATTATATGATGTTGAATTTAGTTCAACTTAAAGGGATTTTCCAAAATTATGATTCTCGATTCGATTAAAATCAACCGGATCGTGCGTTGTTATTCGCTTCCGGCGAGAATCATAATTTTGGAAAATCCCTTTTAGTTGAACTAAATTCAACAACTGTAATTAAGATAAATGTTTCTGATGAAACATTAACATACACATTTTCATTCGAAACAATATTTTTCAAACAGTAATCAATGGTAAATGGTAAAATCCAACTGTATGTCTACTGAATTTTGAATTTCCAAGTTATGCCAAGTTACAATTATGCCAACTACCAGCTTTTATTTTCCAATATTTATGCCAAATGGTCATTATGCCAAACGGCCTTTATGCCAATTGACCATTGTTTATCCAACATCTTATGCCAAATGACATTATGCCAAACGACATTATGCCAAACGACCTTATGCCAAACGACTTTATGCCATATGGGGTAGCCCCCACAAAAACAGTATGACGGTTAACATCCATACCTCTCACGCCAAAATCACGAGTTCGAATCTCACCCCCGGACAAGTTACGAAAAATACTCAAAAAGGTATTTGAGTGACTACGACGGGAGATGAACCCGAGGGGCACGCAGAGCATTCTGCTGAGTGTGTCGTATTGAAACTACTTCCGGATTTAATTCGATTTACAGAGTATTTACAAGCATTTTAGAGAATTTAAAGTATTTAAAAGTATTTTTAGAGGACTCAAAGTATCAAAAGTATTTGAAAAATATTTTAGCTACTCAAAGTGTATTTGGAATGTATTCAAAGTTCTGATTAGTATTTCATGAGTAGTTTGAGTACCTGAAAGTATTTAATCAAATTTAAAAGGACTCAAATATATTTGAAATACTTGACAGTGTTTTAAGAGTTCTACACTCTCGTTTCATTTTACGCAGTAACTGAGTGGCATTGTATTCCCTTCTCTTTTACTCACACGTAAATGTTACTTAATATTCTCATCTAATTTTCCGTGAGAAAATAAAAGACAGCAATACAAATGAAAGAGAGGGTGTTTTGAGCGTGTTCTTAAAGAATGTTTAAAGAGTTCTACATACACGCTACCTAGGACTACTCATATTAAGTTGAAATGTTATTGGATCGAAACGGTTTTCAAAAAAGAAACCCCTTTAAATATGGTAAATCTAATATTGTACACAATCATGAGGAGTTCTTTCGAGTTATAAATTTTAAATAAACTTTCTCGCTAAATTTGACAAATTTGGAGTAAGAATGTGGTAAGTGGTTTTATAATAGTGTGTTGTGTGTTTGATATTTTGAGTAAAATGATTGTGTTCTCTTGTACTCGAGGTATTTAAACTGTAATAAAATATATTTATTTGTTAATTAGGAAGTAAATTGCTGTCAAAATATATTTAAGGGGCTCTTGATTACTTTACATATACTAAATGGTACTCGAAGTATTGAATTAAATTTATTAGGTATTTGATTGTACTCAAAGTATCAAAAAGTGTTTAAAATGTATTTTATGGTACTCTAAGCATGTCATTGTAATAAAAATGTATGTATTATGAGTATCAAAATCTGCAGTTGTTATCAAAATAATCGATCAGTACTTAAAAGTTTTTCGATTAATCTACTGTATTCAAAATGTATTTGACTGTACTTAAAGTATTCAAATTGTAATAGAAATGTATTTCATAGCACTCAACGTACATACTTGTAATTAAGGTGTATTTAAAGACTCAAGTAGGTATTCAGATGTACTCAAAGTATAATAAGCCGTATTTAGAGCGTATTTTTAATACTTTTAACAAGTGTGTACTGTACTCAACTGGTCTTGCGTGCCCCTCGGATGAACCAGCCCAGGGCTGAAAATCTCGATAATAAAAACAAAAACAGTATGAATGTTTAATATATAACTGAATTTAACATACCAAACTACTATGAAATATAAATCTACTCTAACTTCATATTTCGACAAATATTTTCCATGAGGGCCTAACTGGCAAATGCAAACCAATTTTTTTTTCTCGCATTTCCCGTCATGGAAAGCTCGCCTAAAGCCTGAACACGGTACATCTCGGACACATCTCTTTCAGTGTAGATTTTGAATCATTTCATGGATCGCTGAAACGTTTCACTTATATGACAGCTGAAACTCTCCACTTCTTGTTACATTTAGTAAAATGGCGTCGAATCAAGTGGAAGTGCGCAAACGCATTCTGTACGAACGGTAGCAAAATTCGATTTTATCGGTACGCGATCTTACCAAGAAACTAAAACCACAGAGAACAGACATTGATGTCCATATACCTTTTCTTGAAAAACTTGTGTAAAAGTTAATATGGGCAACCAGTATAAAAAGCAAGAGCAGAGAAAAACAAACAAAACTTTTCAGGTTATGTGCTAGGCTTTGTATGGATAAACATTTACATGGCAGTTATCGCACAACTGCAGCGCCGCCTACCAGGAGCATAACGACATACATTTGAAATGTCGATTTTAAGTTTTACACAAGTAGCTGATCGAAGATGCACGTCTGTTCTCTGTGCTAAAACTACCGGAAAGTCAAAACATGGTACTTTGTTTGCGAGTTAACAGCAGTTCCAAGAAGGTCTCTTGAGTTCCGATAACTATTTTGAATATACTCTAATAGTTATGTTTTCTATTCTCCGTGCGTGGAGTAACGATTATGATGTAGAAGGAGATGTTCGCTTATCGCCATGAGGCACCAAGAGTGGACAGTAATGTTTGCTAGAATAACGATATGAAGAGAAAGTGGCTGTTGAGGTGGCCGACTCGTCTGTGCCTCGACCTACCCAGCAGTAACTTTCCTGAAGTTTTTGGAACTTTCTGAACTTCTCTGAAGTTCTCGAAATTTCTCTAAAGTTTTCGGAACTTTTCTGAATTCATAGAGATATCTGAAGTTTTAGGGCGTTCTCTGCATTTTAGAGAGTAATCTGGAACTTGTAGAACTTTCTTGAACCTTTGGAACTTTAATAAAGGTCGGGACTTTTCTCAAATTATCAGTTTAACAGAATTCACAGCAGTAGCAAGGAGGCCTCTTAAGTTCCGATGACTTTTCTGAAGATTCGTAAACTTCACCGAAGCTTCATGGGCTTTTCTCTGTGAACTTCCCTGACATTTCAACGATTTCTGAGAAATTCCGTGAATTTTTCTGAAGTTTCTGAAGTCTCTGAAGTTTTCGAAACCCTCTAAATTCTCGGAAGTTTACTTAAATTCACAGGATTTTTCTGAATTACTTCAAATTTTGCTTACATTATCGTAAATGTTCTGAATTTCACGGAACTTTTTTTAATTTCTAGAAAGTTTTTTGAAGATTTAGGGAACTCTCTGAAATTTTAGAGAGTTATGAACTTGTATTTCATTATTAAACCAACATCGTTATAGATCGTTACTCCGAGTATGGAAGCATACCAAAATAACAATCATAATGTCGGGACTTGCTTGAAGCTTTTGAACTTTACTTAAGTTTTCGAGACTTCACTGAAATTCTCTGGAATTCACTGAAGTTTTCTGGGATTCGGTAGAGATCACTTTCACTTGAATTCTTTTCTGAAGTCCGTTAACTTCACTATGTTTCAAGGGGCATTCCTGGTGTTCTTGGAACTTCACTAAAGATATTGGGACTTTCATGTCATTCTCGGCTTTTCCTGAGATTTTAAGAATTTTTCAGAAGTGTTCTGGGCTACATTCAAGCTCTCGGGACTTTTTGACGATATCGGGACTTGGTTGAAGATCTTCAAACTTCCCTGAATATCAAGGGACTTCTCTGAAGTTCACAGAATTTCTCTGAAGTGTCTAAAACTTTTTTGAAGTTCTCAAGACTTCCCTGAAGTTCAATGAACCTTTTTGCATGCTTGCAAATCATTTGACCAGCGCTTACCTATCGGATCGGAAGGTGGTAAATGGAAAAAATCGAAAAGTGTGCTCCCGACAAATGGACAAGAAGGCGGTAGCCATTATTGAGAAACACCCCAATCTTTCTATGCGAAATGTGACCCGGAAAGTTGGGAAAGAGGTGGAAAAGGTGACAAGCAAAATTTTACTGCAAGATCGTGCTAAGGAGCTTCACACCAATTTTTTGAAAACTTTTCCTTGTATCCTAATGGACGACAAAACATACGCGCTCGAAACCTTTTAACAGCTTCCAGGCCTGGCTTTTTATACCGCAATGCAGAAGAACGCCATTGCCGAACAATTTCCAACAAGAGGGTGTCCAAATTCCTGAAGAAGCATTTGATTTGGCAGGCACTATGAAGTTGTGGCTTAAAATCTAAACAATTCGTCTCTACCGGCACTATCAATAAGGATGTGTAGGAGAAAGAATGCCTGCAAAAGCGGTTTCTACCGTTTATCAGAAGCCACGAATCTCCAGCTCTGTTTTGGCCTGATTTGACTTCTTGTCACTATGCGAAATCCGTCCTGGACTGGTATAAGGTACAATAGGTCAAATACATGCCAAAAACAGCCAATCCATCAAACTGTCCAAAACTTCACCCAATAGAGAAGTACTGGGCTTTAGTTAAGCGGAAACTCTTCGAAACTAAGAAGAAAGCAATGTACGATGATTTCATGAGAAGATGGCGAATTGTCACGGCGGACGTATCTGAGATACCTATGGAACCTGATGCGTATGTACCCAGAAAGCACGGATTAACATCTTAATCAATTGTTTCGAATGTAGATATAACTCTATTATTGTGAAATAATCAATCGGTTTTGTTGAATTATGTGTAAATTTCTTTTTGCTGCTATTATTTTGGTATCCGAAATTTAATGTGGACAGGCTTTCTTCAATCTACCACGATAATTTCGAAAAGGGAGAGTTCACCTATCCAACAGGATTAGAGGCTTACATGGGTAGCCTTTGTGCGACGAGAAATTTTCGGAAGAAGCCATTGTCTACGTTTGTCACTTAGGCCCTAAAGAAAAATCTTCGACGATTTCTGAGATACGTTCTGCTACAGTCTTAATAAAGGGTGCGGGTCGATAATTATTGCGACACTTTATATTGATTGATAAATCGCCTTTAGCTATCGGACTGAATGTTGCAGTAGTTCTGTATGTTTAATTATTTCAACCAACATACGTTGCTTAAATTTTAGGATGAGTTTGAGTAACATGCTCGGCCTTTGCGATTTTTATTCGGTCGCACGAAAGTATCAAAAAGTTCGGGAGGAAAATCTGTGGAAATCAGAGACATAAACGCTAGAGATACAGAAAGATAGAGAAAGTTAGAGAAAGAGAGAGAGAGAGAGAAAAAAGAGAGAGAGAGGGAGAGAGAGAGAGAAAAGAGAGAGAGAGGAGAGAGAGATGCACGGCCAGCCAATTCAACTCAGTTTTGAGTAGTTTTTGACTCACTTTCGTCATTAGTGGAGTCACTCAGAATTATATTTGAATATGTTTGTTTAGGGTTATTGAAATGGTACTCAATCTCGATATTATAAAGTATTTTTGTATTCCATTGAAATAAACCATCCACACTTGTGAGTGGCCCCAACATCATCCTTACTGTTGGTTTAAATCGGTTCTCAAATTGCTTTTTGTAACATATTCTTGTAATTCATTGAAATTAGGCAGTATATGTGTGGCCCCAACTGAAATTTCTTTTTGATTCTTTACTTTTCCGTTTCGATATATTGATATTGTGTGCAAAAATCTGGAGGAGGTAATGCTGGAAAAGAGGTTAGAAGGCAATTATATCTGTCAGCAAGATATTGATCCCAAGCATACGGCTAAGAAAACCTTTTTCCGATCCTGTTGCATCAAACCCTTAGAATAGCCGCTCCAGAGCCCTGACTTGAACCCAATCGAGAATCTTTGGGCGATTCTTGATAATATTGTGAAAAAAACAGACGTAACCAACACACAAACGTATCATGCGGCGTTGGAGAAGCCTTGGAACAAACTGGTTCCCTACTACCTCAGAATCCTGATGGAAAGCATGCCTAAACGGCTATTATAGCAAAGACTTGATGTTGATCGACTTTTCTGTTGAATTTTGAAATTGATCTTTTTATTTTCGTCATACCCAATAAGAATAGTAATTCTGATTACTTTCGTTTGTGTAGTAAAAAAAACATTAGCAAGCCAAATTCATTACGGAATGATCTTTTTTTCGCCGGTCACTGTAGTTCCTCAAGCTTCACAGCTATGTGGAAAGTACCATATTGTATCAAACAAGACTCAGTGTCTAGTCAATTTACTGTAATTCCATTTTGTTTTAATGACCCATATTGTGAGGAGGGTTGCCTGTATGGCATAAGATCGTTTGGCATAAAGTCTTTTAGCATAATGTCATGTAGTATAACAATAACATTAGCTAAGTGGCCATTTGACATAATGCTGTTTGGCATAATGACCATTTGGCATAACATTCTTGAAATAACGCAGAATTCAAGTTGTCACTATGTCATCGGCTTTTATTCATAATGCTATTTCCTTCTTTCTACATAGGCTGTTCTTCAAAATATGGCATGCATAGGTTTCTTGTTCAGAATTGAAATATGAAAATCAAAGTTTTTCTTCACTGATGTTGAATAATGAATTTGACTATTTTTTGTCAACTGCAATTGTCTCAAATATGGGGAGTAGTTTACACTCAGCGAAATAAACTATCGATATTCAAAAGACTGCATTATTGCCAAGATTGGCATAAAAAAAACAGTGTAAATTTTATTAATTTGCCTTATGAAATATAATGAAGTTGAAAAAATTAAAATATGGAGCAATTTTGATTCGAACCTTGAACGTTGCGGGTATGGGTCCAGTGAATTACCAATAGTATATATCAACACGTGTGATCAGGAAAGCTTCAAGGCGTATAACCACAACGTCATGTAAAACCAAATCCGTTCATATGTCAGCCTTATGAAATTCCAAAGCATCGTTCATAAGTTGAACCCTATGAAATTACTAAGTGTATTTACCTGAGTGTATACTCCCTTCTATATTAACCCTTAAAGGTGCATTACGGACTTTTTATTTTGAAAACGCTATATCTCAACGATGCCTTAACCTTTCCAGTTGAAACTTTCACTTAAATCAAGGGGAGTGGTTGTTCTAAATTATGAATATATGTACCCCCCTCCAACTCATCCCCCTTCTTTTCGTGGCAGAAACTAGGTGGCTCTTAGGGTATTATTCATCATGATATTGAAATTGTTTTGGTTTTTCACTTTTTTTTATAAACGGTTTTATGGTTTTTAGTAAGTTTTTAACACAAATGGAACATGTAAAGTATACAATTGGGTATATACATCTTTTTCGGGATGTTCTAGGTCGTCCAAACACTCCTGGAATGTTGATCATGGACGATATCTCTATGACACGTGAGCAAAAGACATGCATGAAACAATGTTCAAAAAGAGTGAAATTATTATCTGCCATCCATCTCCATTCATATCATTCGTTCAAGTCTCTCCAAATTGTCCTCAAATGATCTACTAGATCAACCATGACTGGGCTACTGTCCTTAGCAACGCAGCATACCCAAGCAGACTCAAAAAAGCCATACAAAGAGATTGTAATATATTTACCTTCATATAAGATGTTCTAGGTTCTCCAAATTGTGCTGGAATTCAGATAGTTCATTGCCATTAGTTCAACCAAGACTTATGTAATGTCCCTAACATTGTATGATATCTTCACTGATTTATAGTCCCAGTGCGCATCGTTTTCGACACATTTCGATTCATATTTGTTGTACTAGGTGCTCCAGGTCGTTGTGGAGTTCAAGTCATAAAATCTATTGAATCAACCAGAGCTATAATATAGTTCTTATGGAAGAAGCATATTCAAACAGACTCACGGAGGTTGTGCGCATAAAAACAAATTTATTTGTCTGCATATCAGTTATCCTATGTTCTTCAAATCTGCTTGGAGTTCAGATCAAATGATCTACTAGATCAACCATGTGACCCATTGGCCTTAGTAATGCAGAATACCCAGAACAGGCTCTAAGAGACTATACAAATGGAAAATAGTCCATTTCCTTCCATATAAAATGTTTTAGGTTCTACAAATCGTGCTGGAGTTTATAATAGTATATATACGGTAGGTGGCGACGGTTTTCTTTAAGTCGAGTTATTAGTACGAGACACTGAAGAAGTCTGCACATTGTAGACGAAATACGCGTATCTGTCGAAGATAAGCAAAGGTAGTTGGAATTAAATGGAAGATATTAATTTTTCTTCTAATTTCGTTTTTTTTAAATTTTCCTAAATTATTTTACTTTCTGTCATGTAATTATTATACTGAATAATTCTTTTTTTTATTATTATTATTGATGTGCCAAATGAATTCGATCAATTGCTTAGAAATTGATTTTATTTTCTAGTATTTCTACCGAATTGCCATTATGCCAAATGTTTCTGATGAAACGTTAATTTACAGATTTTCATTCCATGGTCTTTCATAATGAAAACATTTTCATTGCTTCACATAAAAAATATGTGTTATAAATTGTACGAAACTTTCGTATTATTTGTCACTTCGAAAAAATCCCTCATAACACATTATGTAAATAATGTACGAAATAAATTTGGTGTGGGCCAGCCAATCACTGCTCCAGTTCTATCGTGTCCACGCATGTGGGTGTTGCTGCTGAGGGGGGCTAAAATCATTTGTTCACCTCCATATACATGAGCAAGCGTTGCAGGCATCGTGTCAAAAGCTTCATGATTCACGCTACTTCTCGCAAACATCAAAGCCTAGTGAGATCAACCACGGATTCAGTAGCAGCTTTTCTCAATATGCCAGAACCAGTTCCCAAATCAGATATATTAGGATAAAAAAATCATCAGGAATCGTACCGTTTATTTTTCAACAAAATTTTCGTAATCGTTTGTATTGATTTTGTACAAAATATTATTGTTCTTTTTAATTTCATAGATGCCTCGTTTTGTTGACAGTGCATGTGGTATTGAATATGAAACTACCTTCACTAATAGTACAAATCAATTTTGTTGCAGAATGGGTAAAGTAGATTGCTGAGTCAAATTATCGATTTCGTAGTATAACCTAAATTTTCATTTTCAGCCCCTGTGTCCTGACGTAACCCGGATAAAAATAGCCATACAATTACAATGCAATAATATAAAATAACATTACAATCTATTTCCGACTATGAATCTTATTGTTCGGATGAATCGGATAAAGGAAAAATGCATATTGTCATTACAATACATCTACAATTCACTCCATATACTTGGATTTTCTACAATTGTGAAACAATACAATTGATAGTAATTGGATCAAAAATGTTCGGAAAATAATGATTTTTTCTACAGTTAAGATACATAACGACCCCCTTTTCTATTGTCGATGTCTCAGTTTACTTTAAATTCTATTGTGGTAACAATAACTCCTATTGTCATCTTATCGTTGTGAATAATAATATTAATTGTACATACTATAGATTCTATTGTATGGTTAAAATACATTCAATTGTAAATCTATGAGATTTTTTATTCGGGAAGTTAATTCATTTTCAATTATGTTAACGAGGAGATCCTAGGACTCCAGAAATGTTTCAAAATTTAAAATTCCACAGAAATAGAATTTCGATAGTCATGAAAGATTATACGGTAGGAGGAAATAATTGCAACTATAAGTTTGCCAAATTTAAAAAAAAAAAAAAGATCATTTGATCAGCGGTAAATAATAAAATACACCCAATTCGCAACCTTTATCGCCAAAATCCAAACACGTCAAACCCTACCGGTCATCAAACTCATCAATATAAACCCTACCGTCAATAACTACCATCAAACCTATCCTCCCGGAAGTTTTTATTTTTTGTTTCTATTCGAATGCTCTAGCGTAGTAGGCTCTGAACGAGTGTAAACAAAACCAATCAGCAAGCAAGCTTTGCCAAGCCTTCCTCTTCCCGGTTTCGTTCGCTACGCGGCAGTAGATCGTTCTGAGACTTCCAAGTGCGAAAGAATAATAATAACAACAACCGCAACAACAGCAACAAACCGCCATCCAAGTCGCCTTTCGGCAATAATTGTCATCGGCGTCGTCGTCGTCAAAACAGCGAGAGAAAGAGAATGCCCTTTACTGCCGTCTTCTTCTCGAACAGTCGCGACTAGTAAGTTGATAGCAGAGCCACCCATAAACCGTACAGATCTCTCGTATGTTTAGAGAACTACTAACTAATGACAATGACGGATGATGATGATGATGATGATGATGATGATGATGACGGGACGGTAAGTGTATGTCTTCCACGGTGAGCGCGATGTCGATTGCGGCTGTAAATTCTTCTTTGCTGCGGCGGCGTGTGTGGGTTGGGTGTTGTATAAGTCGTCCGTCCGTCCTGTCCTGCCTGTCCCATAACTGCAATAGTAAATATAGCGCAATGTGTACTATACGAGTGGGTACGGACGGGACTGTTTCTGCCACTGCTGCTGTAATACCGCTGCAACTGATGACGGTGCTATAACAATAAACCAAGCGTGATGTTGGGAGACTGTTGCTTCGCTTCCGTGTTGACTATTTTTTTTTTCTTTTGCTGCCTCGCGCGCGCTCTTCTCGCTCGCAACATGATTAGTGTTGAGACGCGATGGGTAACCTAGTACCAAGTACGTAATTCGTGTGTGTCGTCGTGACGCGTTCAGTGTTCGGCAGGCTGGGAACTAACCCTACGACAGTTGGGTGCTTTGCGATTACTAAGGCGATAGGGATGATTGTGAGAGTTCGAGTACACTAAGATGCTCCCGCTCGACGTTGTCATACTGAGGCAGTGGGTGGAAATAGTTTGTAAATAGCATAATGGTCGAAGGCGTGTAGGATAAATATAAACAAACACGCGTGAGATTTTCAAAAAATTGAACAACTTGAAGGGCTGAGAGCTTTGAAAAATCTACCAGCGGTCAAACAAACCAGCAGGCCATGCTTGAGAGGCAATTCTTGATAATAGATGATTGGGGCAAATGTCAACATGTAAGATCAGTCAACAATCTATGGCTATTTTGATGTCGGTATCAAACATGATCAACGTCTCTAAGCTACACTCTTAAAAATAATAATGGCACGTGAATGTATCGAAGCCTAAACATGAATTTACCCGAGCAAAGGATTATACCAAATTGATAACAAGTTCTGATACCAGGTTATCATTTTTTGATCACTGAATACCCAAGGAACATTGCTGGTTTTATCATGGTTTTATAGCATTCTGGAAGTCTAATTCATGCTCTTCAGAACCCTTATAAAACCAAAATTGTTACTTGGGTATGTTATCATTCAGGCTGAATAAACAGCCAAAATAACAGAATGAATAACAAAAAAATACTCCTTGAATATCATGATAACAACTTATTTTGTTATCACTGCGAACAACTTGATAACAAATCCTGTATTGTGAGCAAATTTATTGAAATAGTAACAAATTATGTTATCAATTTGAAATCAATTGCTCATGCTAATAACTAAAAAAAATATGTTGATTCAAAGCAAAATTTCTTGTTCAAATATGCTGGAATTTTTTATAGTTTTACAATTCAACTTATAACGTTCAAAAAAGATAGTGTGTTCAAAATGGTAACATATGATAACAAAATTTGGCAATAGTGATAACTAAATATGTTATGCGATAACAGCGGAAATCAAAACGATAACTGAGATAACAGAACTTGTTACGTATATGATATCAGCTTGTTATTTTCCTTTGCTAGGGTAGTGTAAATGCATAAATTTTAAGTACAAATTGATGAATACTGAACAGTTTAATCGCAACATGAAGTAACACATACGCAACATGATATAACAAATAACCTCCTGAAATCGTAACATTCGTCCAATATTGTCGGCAAAACAAAAACATACACGGTCTGGGGCAGCACCGACATCAATAGGAGAGGTGAGTTTCTTTTGGAATATCCAGTAATACACTCCGTGTCATAACTATAGAACCACTGATTTTTTTTCGAGATGTCTTGGATTAATTAGTGATTTTTCGAAATAAATGGCACAGAATAATAGATACTTGTTGTCTGTTTTTACTGTAGAATTTTCGAAATCAAAATCTTAATAATGGGTAGGTCCTCCTTTGTGCTCAATCAGTTCAAACAACCTATTCGGCATACTCTGAATTGTGTTACGGCAAGTAGATACTCGTATTCCTTGCCATGCAGATAAGACGGCTTGTTTCGGGTCATGAACGCTTGCGTACTGCTTGTTGTCTGCATATACATCACGTACGATCAATCTCCACATATTCTCGATCGAATTTTGGTCTGGAGAACAAGCTGGCCATTCCATAGTTTGTACTCCATGTTTGTTGAGCAACGCCATAGTCGCTCTACTTGTGTGAATTGAAGCATTATCTTGGTGAAATGTGTAGCCAACTCGACGATGTTGCCGCAAGAATGGTAGCAAATGACTTCGGAGTATCTCAATGTACTCCCGACTGTTCATTCTGGTGGATGGAAAAGCAATCTGCACCGTTCCAGTTTGACAAAATGCTCCCCAAACCATCAAACTACCCCCACCAAAGTTACGAGTCGAAAAGTAACGCTGCTCCTTTATTAAGACCCTCCAGTATGAAAAAATTCCATCTGGGCCAACCAGATTGAATTTTTTTTCGTCAGAAGAAATTACATAGTGGGACAAAGGATCTTAATCAATTTTATAATTGTGAATAATGAAGGTTACCTTACTCCAATCTTTACGGATATGAGGTCGTGCGAATTCGAGTCGGTGGACTCGCCAGAAAGAGCTAAGAGTCGTGAAGCTTGCTTCAGATTTTGCCGCTGAATATAAGGAGAGCTCTTCAACGTTGTAGAACATGAGACGTCAAATAATAACTCAGCCTTAATTTGTTTCAAACTTTTGAGTGAGTTTCTTGCAGTTTGAACAGTTCTTCGTTGCGTTCTTTCCGACAACTTTGTTTTGGGTCCACCTGTCTTGTTATTCCCATATCATTTTGGATTTCTCAGAAAATTGATTATGACGTGATGCGATCTGCCCAAACGTCTAGCAATTTCCCGAATACAAACATTACATTCGCGAAATGCCATAATTTTACCTCTTTCTTCTTCCATCAAAAACGCTCCACGCGGCGTTATTCCGGAGCATTCACAAACACGTCACAACACGATAAAATGTGAAAGAAAACTAAAGCGCAATTCATGCAGATAGTTTTGTATGTATTGGTTCTATAGTTATGAAACAGCAAAAATGAGTGATTTAAATATTATCCACTATTATCCACAATGGATTCAGAAGTGTTGTGGTGTGAGTCAACTTCCTCGCACAGTTTCTGCATGTGAATAAATGAAACGGTAGAATTCATTCTTCATTGAAACATATGGACTTTTTAAGTGGATCTATTGTTACGAAACGTAGTTTACAGATATATGTAACATATGTAGGTAATAAACTAACCTTCTCAAATTGCAATCAGGAAAGAGGTTTTAGACCTGACATTGAGCAACTCTGCATTTTTTGAAAAAAATCGAGACTGGCATGTGTCTGACGAAATCTTACTGTTTGATCATAAACACATTAGTTTTGAGTGGGGTTGAGGCGATTTTGCGCCTCCTGCATGTAGAAATCCCAAGAAAACAAACTGGGATCAGTATGCGCAACAATTGAACTCAAATTTGTTATCAAATGACATTAATATTGAATCGGTTCAACAGTTGAAATCATTCTCTCAAGAAATTAACGAACTGATTGTTAACTCCTACAACAGGAGCTGTCCTATGACGCAATCGCATTCGAACAGGGACGTTCCACGGTGGAATTCGAAGCTTGAGCGTCTTAGGAAAGGCTCTCGTAAATTGTTTGATAAGGTGGAGAGCAGTTCAGATTGGAGTCAATATAGAAGAGCTCTAGCTGAATACAATTATGCGATAAGGAAATCCAAAAGAAGAACTTGGATACAAACGTGCGAAATCATTGTTAATACGCCAATAGTTGCAAGAGAACTCTTGCAAAGAATCATACGGTTGAACTTGGAAACATTAAACTAGAAGACGGGATTTTTACCAAAACCCCACAAGAAACCTTAATTTTTCTGATGAAAACTCATTTTCCAAGCTCAGACTTGTGTGGGGATTCCGATCATATCGGTGTGGAAGGATGTTCATTGCAGACTTTAGGAGAATCTAACAAACAGGAATGCACAGTACTAGATATAGAGGATGAAATCTTTCCAGCATCCAGGGTAGAACATGCAGTTAGATCATTTCAGCCATTTAAATCTGCAGGTATGGACGGCATATTTCCAAAAGGGTGAGGTTCCGTTTCTTATGAAGATTTTTAAGGCAAACTTAAGGCTGAACCACATCTCATCGAAATGGAGGTCAGTAAGAGTAATCTTTATACCAAAAATTGGTAAGCGTGATAAGACGAATACAAAATCCTTCAGACCTATTAGTCTTTCATCAGTGATGCTGAAGACTATGGAAAAGGTTTTGAAGGAATATGTCGAGTCAACTTATATGCAAAAGCATTGTTTGTCAAAATTTCAGTTTGCTTATCAATCTGGTAAATCAACAGTTACAGCGCTACGTAAATAAGTTGGAAAATCTGTGTCAGCAAAAGAAATAGCACTTTGTTCTTTCTTGGATATTGAAGGAGCTTTTGACAATACATCTTATTCCTCAATGGCTCGAACTATGAAGAAGAGGAGTTTTAACACTAGCATTGTCATCTGGATTAATACTATGCTTGCAAAAAGAGAAATCACTTCTGAGCTTGGAGGAGCTTCTATTAAAATAACCCCAACCAATGTGGTCCTAAGTTGTAGACGATCTTCTCAGAAGCTTAGAAGCGAAAGGTTTCGAGATTGTAGGCTTGGCGGATGACATTGTCATCTTAGTAAGAGGGAAATTTGACAATATAAGTATCGGGTAGAAAGCAACAGACTTTAATGGTTACCCAATATTGGTGTATGAAGGAGGGTCTAAGCATTAATCCATCAAAAATAGTAATTGTACCTTGCACAAGAAAGAGGTAGTTCAACCTTAAAGCACTCGAGCTTCGAGGAGATCACATTCAATTTAGTGAACAGGTTAAATACCTAGGCGTAATTCTGGATGCTAAGCTGATTTGAAATGCACACTTGACAAGCAAAGCTACTAGGGCTTTATGGTTATGCTCCAAAACCATTGGCAGGAAATGGGGCTTCTGTTATATGTCCAAAAATAACGTACGCTTCGTAAGTGTGGTGGGCGAAAACCAATGAAGTCACTGCAGAAGCAAAACATGCAAAACTTCAACGACATGCATGCATTGCTATAACTGGAACTATGCGCAGCACACCACCGAAAGCACTAGTTGCAATTCTCAATCTGCTGTCGTTGCACGAATATGTGCAGTTAGAGGCGGAAAGAAGCGCTCGAATGCTGAAAAGGTGTAGAAATATAATATTTGGTGATCTTACCGGTCATCTGAGTATTTTACAACATTTTAAAAGAGGACCGGTGATGAATACGAATGGATACTGGATGAAACCGGGGGACAACTATGACGTTCCCTACAAGGTATGCGAAACATCGCGTACAGATTGGGAAGCCAGAGGGCCCACTGTTCGCCAAGGTTCAATCATTTTTTTCAGATGGCTCACAAATGGGAACGAAAACTGGGGCAGGAATCTATGGGTCTGGCATCAAAATATCTGTGGCTGAAATGTTTGCAATACAAGAATGCGCCTGTCTGTCTGTCTGTCTGTCTGTCTGTCTGTCTGTCTGTCTGTCTGTCTGTCTGTCTGTCTGTCTGTCTGTCTGTCTGTCTGTCTGTCTGTCTGTCTGTCTGTCTGTCTGTCTGTCTGTCTGTCTGTCTGTCTGTCTGTCTGTCTGTCTGTCTGTCTGTCTGTCTGTCTGTCTGTCTGTCTGTCTGTCTGTCTGTCTGTCTGTCTGTCTGTCTGTCTGTCTGTCTGTCTGTCTGTCTGTCTGTCTGTCTGTCTGTCTGTCTGTCTGTCTGTCTGTCTGTCTGTCTGTCTGTCTGTCTGTCTGTCTGTCTGTCTGTCTGTCTGTCTGTCTGTCTGTCTGTCTGTCTGTCTGTCTGTCTGTCTGTCTGTCTGTCTGTCTGTCTGTCTGTCTGTCTGTCTGTCTGTCTGTCTGTCTGTCTGTCTGTCTGTCTGTCTGTCTGTCTGTCTGTCTGTCTGTCTGTCTGTCTGTCTGTCTGTCTGTCTGTCTGTCTGTCTGTCTGTCTGTCTGTCTGTCTGTCTGTCTGTCTGTCTGTCTGTCTGTCTGTCTGTCTGTCTGTCTGTCTGTCTGTCTGTCTGTCTGTCTGTCTGTCTGTCTGTCTGTCTGTCTGTCTGTCTGTCTGTCTGTCTGTCTGTCTGTCTGTCTGTCTGTCTGTCTGTCTGTCTGTCTGTCTGTCTGTCTGTCTGTCTGTCTGTCTGTCTGTCTGTCTGTCTGTCTGTCTGTCTGTCTGTCTGTCTGTCTGTCTGTCTGTCTGTCTGTCTGTCTGTCTGTCTGTCTGTCTGTCTGTCTGTCTGTCTGTCTGTCTGTCTGTCTGTCTGTCTGTCTGTCTGTCTGTCTGTCTGTCTGTCTGTCTGTCTGTCTGTCTGTCTGTCTGTCTGTCTGTCTGTCTGTCTCTGTCTGTCTGTCTGTCTGTCTGTCTGTCTGTCTGTCTGTCTGTCTGTCTGTCTGTCTGTCTGTCTGTCTGTCTGTCTGTCTGTCTGTCTGTCTGTCTGTCTGTCTGTCTGTCTGTCTGTCTGTCTGTCTGTCTGTCTGTCTGTCTGTCTGTCTGTCTGTCTGTCTGTCTGTCTGTCTGTCTGTCTGTCTGTCTGTCTGTCTGTCTGTCTGTCTGTCTGTCTGTCTGTCTGTCTGTCTGTCTGTCTGTCTGTCTGTCTGTCTGTCTGTCTGTCTGTCTGTCTGTCTGTCTGTCTGTCTGTCTGTCTGTCTGTCTGTCTGTCTGTCTGTCTGTCTGTCTGTCTGTCTGTCTGTCTGTCTGTCTGTCTGTCTGTCTGTCTGTCTGTCTGTCTGTCTGTCTGTCTGTCTGTCTGTCTGTCTGTCTGTCTGTCTGTCTGTCTGTCTAAGATTCTGGAGTTGGTGGGGGCTCTCTGGAATATAGAGCATTCTCATAGAATTTTGAACCCCTTCTTAGTCAAGAATGGGGGATGCTTGAGTTACTCTCAGTGCTACATTATGCACAAGAAGTTAATCTAAGATTATACTTCTACTGACCCTTAGGGTTTCTATAGACCCTACAGCTTAATCTATATATATAAAACAGAGTGGCATACGTAAGACCGCGCATAACTCGAGAACGGATCGTCCGATTTAAGTTGCTTTTTTTTTGTTCTGTTCGGCTACGCTCAAGGAACATTTATAGAAAGAGAAAGTTTGACAAATTTGAAGGAAAATGAAAACTTCGAAAATGATAGATGTACCCCTGTACATACAGGGGATAGACAAAATGATCGGGACAGGCAGATTTTTGATCAACTTGGAGTGCTCTAACTTCATGAAATATTATCCGACTTACTTACTTTCGCCACTTACTTTCGCCAAGTAGCATTCGACTGGAAAATTTATGTGGTTCTATATCTTGGCAACATGATCTGCCATGGTTCCGGACACCGGAGTTGTTCCGGGTTTCCGGAGAGGCTATCTCACATGTTGAATTTGTGATGAAATTTTGTACAACATGCCGTTGTCAAACAATTTTTTTCAGTAACACACGTAAGGGAAAAGTATTTATCAAGCAAATGAAATGTTGATTACAAGAATCGGGCTTAAATTGACTGAGATATGGCCATTTCCTTGAAACAGGTTCTGATAAAGGGTCCTGGATGTGGTTAACTCCTTATTTTATTCAAAACATGCCATGTGACAGCTCTTTCTTCTTGGTTTTTCATCACAAACCTTATTATAAACTTAAAGTGGATCCTTGGCCATATTGGCCACACCCAGAACCACCAGAACGTCCCCGGAGGAACCTGTAGTAGGGACCAGTTAGGCGTTTATCCCAAAACATGACGTGCGGCAGCTCTATCATCATGATATTGCATAAATATGATGTTGATAAACTTCAGAAAGCCATTGGATACATTGCCACTCTCGGCACCAACGGAACGTCCCCGGGGGAACCTTCAGTAGAGGTCATTTACGATTTTACTCCAAAACGTCCCGTGCGGCAGCTCTATGTTCATGATTTTTCGTAATTATGATTTTGATAGACTTGAAAAAGCCATTGGCTACTGCCGGAACATTTTTGGAGGAACTTATTGTAAGGATCAATTACAATTTTACCACAATATATGGACTATAAGATTCACGGGCTAGCCTGATCCAGCTTTCTGATACCAGGGTCTGAGGGTCAATTCATTTAGCTTTGGTTCGGATAAGCAAGCTATAATAAGATTGAGTATAGGGAAGAGTGGGTTTTATTAGTAGAGAGTTGGTCCTCCATCCGCTTCTTGCCTGTTCCGATCATTTGTCTGTATATATGGTATTGTTTTTTAATTGTTCTGATTGAGTTATCCGTTACATAGACCGTAGATGACGTTGATAGTCCACCTAACCAGTTGACGTTCTCACCGAATTTCTGTCATTTCAAAACGACGAAAGGAACTCATTACGAATGTTTCCCCAAACATTGTCCAGAATTATAAGAACCATGATTGGTTGAGAGCACGTGCGAATTTGGCAGCGAAAAATAAGGATTTAGATGATTTGAATTTCGTAATCTGTTATCGATCGCGAAAGAACAATAATAGACTTGAGGTGACAAACAAGCAAAGCCTGGCTTGCTGTTACTTGAAAAAAAAATCATGAATGCTCGGAATTATGTAAATCATAAAATCGGATAAAGCGGAACAAAGTTCGCCGGGTCAGCTAGTATATTAGATTTCTTATTTCTTTCCAGAAAGCTTCCGCTACCTCAGAGCCCAATATCTCTCGGTTGGGCGTAACTCTGGATAATTTTGCGGATTTACAGTTTAAGTTTAATGACTTGATGCCAAATCAGACCAACACAAAAGTTTTTCTTTGTGGTTTTTGTTGAAGGGTAGGAAACACTTCTGCAGACACGCTTTCTGGTAAATATCCTTGTTGATGATACCTGTAGGGACGGGTGTACTCTTTCTATAACACGTGCAAATCGCTCGCCAACCAAGGTATTTTTTGGGCAATTTCTATGCCTTCTCAACAGAAAAAAAACCAGCCCTGCAAGCGGCTTGAAATCCTACAGTCCATATTCATTTGACCAGCGCTTGATCGTGGATCGGAAAGTTCGAAGTATGCTCCCGACAAATGGACAAGAAGGTGCCATTATTGAGAAAAATCACAATCTTTCTGTGCAAAAGGTGGCTCGCAAAGTTGAGGAGTCAAAATTATACGTACAAAAAATGAAGCAGAGGCAAGGACTGATGGCGTACAAAGTGAAAAAGATGCCCAACTGTAATAAGAAGCAAAGTTTTACTGTAAAAAATCGTGCTAAGTAGCTTTACATTTTTCTTTTTTGCAAGCATTTTCTTGTATCATGATGGATGACGAGACATACGTACCCGAAGACATTAAACAGCTGGCTTTTTTATACCGCAATGCAAATAATAGCCATTACCAAGCATTTCCGGACAATGAAGGTTCCCAATATATCCAAAGAATTATTTGATTTGGCAGGCCATATGTAGTTGTGGTCGAAAATCTAAAAGTCTTCTCTACCGGGAAAATTATGTCTGCAAAAGCGGATGCTACCACCTATCAAAAGTCAAGGCTCTCCAGCTCTGTTTTGGCCTGATTTGGAATCCTGTCTCCATTTGAAATCCGTCCTGGAATGGTACGATCCATCAAACTGCCCTGAACTGTGCCCAATAAAGAAGTACTGGGCTCTAGTTAAGAGGAAACTCTTCGACACTAAGAAGAAAGCAAATGGTACCGATGATTTCAAGAGAAGAGAACCGTCACGGCGGGCGTATCGGAGGATACCGTACGGAACCTGATGGCGGGTGTATCACAGAAAATTCGACAATTTTACAGAAAAAAGGATCAAAATCTTAATTAACTGTCTCTAATGTAGATATAACTCTATTATTGGGAAATAAACAATCGGTTTTGTTGAATTATGTAGAAGGAGATGTTCGCTCATCACCATGAGGCACCAAGAGTGAACAACAATGTTTTTGGCTAGAATGAAAGATATGAAGAGAAAGTTTTGATAGTTCCGCTAGTGTGCGGCAGGCTCAGAAATATGACAGATGTTTTTAGGAAAATTGAGCGAAAAGGGCATGTGTACAGTGGTACTCGAACCAACGACATTTTTGCCTAACATCCCACTGCGGGGTAGGTCGAAGCACGGACTAAGTCCGCCACTTCAACAGGTAAAAATGTCCGGTTGGAAGACGCTCATGTACCACTGTGGCTTGTATAGTTATTCTAGCGATCTATTGTGTGCACTCTGTTTACCGATGCGCACATGGGAGAGGAACTCTCTCCTTTTTTGGGTTTGTTTTTCATTCACACCGACTGTCGGTTTTGTTGAATTATGTTTAAGTTTTTTTTTGCTGCTGTTTTTTTTTTTGGCGTCCAAAATCTAACGTGGACAGGCTATACCAGCTGTACCTTAGTGAAATGCTTCAGTTCTATGCAGAGTCTTTCAAAAGTTACACTGATTTAAAGGTGTCCGGATTAATATGGATAGAGGCCTTGGACCACAATCAGAAGAAAATTTCTAGAAAACATCATAACAGTCCTAACCAATTGAAACTATAGAACATCAAATAGACAATGAGAATTCACATAAATAAAGCCTAACCATGTTTTCCTTATTCTAAGCTCAGCCTCGGTGGATTGTGGCTTTTTACAAGACATACAATGAAATAAGGACTATTATACGTTCCTTTGACTACAAAAACCAATATGTTTCCTAGCTTGAATTAATTCGGACTCTATTTTAGAATAAATCAATTATTCCCGCCCATCTTAGCAGCAACACCATCGTGCATGAGAACGATTAAAGAGAAGCAGCGATTGGCTGGTCCTCACAAAATTCATTCCTTGCATTATACAAAAAATTGTAATTATTGCATTTAACCAGATTAAATTCAATATGAATGTTTCATACAATATACGACACATTTATTCTATGTACAACATCCATGTTTACTAAACAAGTGAAAGCTTATTCCCGAAAATAGATTTACCTGTAAAATAGAACAAAACCTGTATGTTCAGTTCAACGTACGTCGGAATCACTGCCTTAAAACACTTCACCTATTAGACACTCTGGAGCTGTTATTATTAAAACTTTTTGTATTGATCCAAAACCAACAGATCGTGGGCAGAGACCACTCCGTTTTTCCGTTAATATTAATCAAAATAGTTCCCATTTAAAAAACATTTCATATCCCAAGTAACATTGCCAAAACCATCCAGCTTTATTTAGTTTTATTAAAGTTTTATGAAGGCCACGAGAAATCAATTTGGTTTTATTGTGGAACCAAGAGGTGCCAATAGGTTTCATATTTTAGTCAGGTTTGTGAGAAACTACACAGCTTGCTTACAGCGATCTCAAAACCTTGTTTTTTTTAGTCGTTTATTGATAGGAGTAATAAACGACTTTATGAGCTCGTAAAATGCTGCTTTCGAATGCCGTTTTAGGGCTCATTCCAATCACCATCGACGCCAAAATGAATTATAAGAAATAATAGAAATGTGGAATAATAAATACACCACATTTTATAAGTAATGCAAATGAACTGTAGATCGAAGACCGATTTTGGCACTCTTTTAGAATACCTTATTGCATTCCATCAATTTTCAGGAAATTTATGATTAATTTATCGCACATATTTGTTTTAATTTTTTTTTTGTTGCTGTAAACTTGCATAATTTCCGAGGCGCATTAATTTTCGGCTCTTATTGTACCAAAATTCACCGTAAATTTAAATGCGCATATGATTTGGAGCATTACTTGCTGTGAAAAAAAATCAATTTGTTATGGATATTTAGCTATCAAACAAAATGTCCCGCAACACTAGGGCTTTTTTCATAGGTATTATTTAATGCTAAATGAATCAGAAGAGCAGAGAATCGAACAAAGCAGAACAACAAAAACCAACCACAATATCATAGTGAAGTTTGACAGCTGGGGCCAGTTGGCCCTATGCTGGTTTTGATGGCAGCCAATAGGTTTTATGAAGGTTCTGAAATGGTCATAACATCTTTCACTAGAACATTTTCAAAATTTCTATGATCTTTTGAAGGTTTTATTAATTTGTTTTCACTACCGTCTCTAAAGTGGGCCACTTTGTCCAAGTTTCGGCTTCAAAGAAGCATAGAGGAAGTGTTGGTAGAGAAAACAGTTTTGAATGCAGCTTTACCAACAAAGCCGAGAGGAGTGCTATACGGCTGGTATAAAACTAAAATTGTTACTTAGAGTGGGACAACGAAAAACGGTCGATAAAAAGCGATACGAAAACAATTCTCGAGTAATTCATCATTAGGGCCTATAATAAACATTGAGTTTAAACGTTGACTTCCCACGAATCTCAAAACACTCTTGCGAATTGAAAGCAGCATCTGGTAGAGGAATGTTTGCTCTACCATTTAGTGTAGTTGGATATCGTAGAACTGCTGTAATTCGTGAGAGATCAACGTTTAAAGTCATTTTTTTACAATTGGCTCTTAGGACCCAATCGTGTATTACTCGAGAATTCCACCTATTGAATTACTAAGAAATGAAGAATTCAAGATGTTTCAATACTTCCCACATATCTCTTAATAAATGCAATCATCGATGTCGAGATACGAATGAATGCCTGAAAAAACGACTGCTTCCGTTTTTCAAAACACACAACGTTCCTACATTTTTTTGGCCGGACCTAGCCTCTTGTCACTACTCCAAGGATGTTCTGGAGTGGTATAAGACGAATGGTGTCAATTTCGTGTCGAAGGATCTTAATCCCCCAAACTCTTCAGGGTAGCGGCCAATTGAAAAATATTGGACCATACTGAAGCACGAACTTCGTAAGCATCCTAAAGTTGCCACTACAGAACAGGAAATGTTGATGTCATGGTTGAAAGCGGAAAAAAACTGTCGGTTCAAGCGTTGTGCAAAATTTATGCGTGGTATTAAGAAGAAAGTGCGGGTATTTTTATTTTATAAAGAAATACAGTGAAATAAAAATACCTAAACCAAGATTAAACATGGTTTTTTATTCCCTGAATATTTCATGACAATCAGTTGAGAGACTTGTTTTTGAGGCAAGTTTAAAGTGATCCAATTTAGCAGTGGATATATGGGAAATCGCATTGCAGAACCAAAAAAAAACTGTTCTCTCACTTATGTACTAGCGACAACCGAGCACAATTTGTGTAATATTTTCAACAAGCCATCGTGGACATGGATGATGCAATTTCATACTTACTGAGTTTGAGTACACAATATTATAAAGAATATTATAACAGAATCCAGAATTTAATGTGGTTAATAATGTGATAAGTAGAGTAGCAGAACGGCTTTGTTTACATTTCGAAAAGTTGTCCTATATCAAGTACATGTGACGGAACTCATCTTTGACATCAAGGATGAGTATCGATATCAGAGTGCCAATAATCCTCGATCTCGAACACCTTCGTCTCAGGTCGTAATGATGGTTTCCGTCAAAAATGCTGCCGTTACGCTCATGTATTTTATATAAAAGTGCGCCTGTAATCTACAGTTATACAAGAATTACAAAACCTTATCCGCCCTAACTTTACCTTTTTAACAAACCATATACGCGATAAAGAACTGATGCAATCCACGCAAAGCTTTCTGACTTGAGTAATCCAGTTGAAAGTGTTGCGGAATTTCAGACCACCAGCCATTCTGCCGATGTCCACTGTTACCGAGAAAGCACACTCTTTTCTCCCAGAACCAAAACAATGTTTTACCCCCTTTCGATCACCTAATAAGCAGATATGCAAACAACAGCTCTGTTATGCTCCTATTTGTTAATTACCGGCACGGATTCATAATCACCTATCCAAAGGCCGATACCAGCTTACATAAAAACGCACCGAGTGTTCCACCGGCACCAATTCTGACACTTTACGAGAATCGGTACAAGCTTTCTTCATGTAAATCAACACACCGCGCCACCCTCCCCAAAGCAGGTTATTATGATGCACTACAAGCCGGCCAACAGTAGCATCGAAACCAACCCCCCATCGGAAAGCTTCACATCAAAACCAACCCAAAAAAAAATCCACGAGGGACGACAAGAAACACAAGCAAAACAAACACGAAAGAACACGGCGAAGCCAAAGAAGAAGAAGCGGCGAATGAAAGCAGCGATGAAAACAAAAGTATGCCACCATAACGTATCATGCAACCCCCTCAAACCTATCATCGTCATCAATTGAACAACGCGAACTGCTCCACTCCATCGCCGCCATCATCATCATCATCATCATCATCATCATCATCAGCAACAGTCGGTCTCGGCCTGCTCTGCCGAGATGGCATAATCGACCTGCACCATTTCGCAATCCTTTTAATTAGTTATTACCCAGTTTCCAACCGAAAAAAGAGTTAGCATCCACATGCTGCACAGTGCCTTATTCTCTCCTCTTCAACCCTAATGCTGCTGCAACCACACATTCACATAATTTTCTTTCTTTTTCCTACAATCGTGAACATTTCGCTCAGTTTTTCCGAACCATTGGGGACAGTTGGGGATGCTGGCGCGTAACCGATCCATCCACATCCATCTAGGTATCTCCAGCCGAAAAACGGCAGCGCATGAAATCGTATGCACCATACTCTTTCTCTCGATCATGCACACCCCCTACTATAGTACAGCAGCGCCTATGCATCCTCTCATTCTCACGCTCTCGTCGGAGGTGTTGTTTGCTGATGCGTTGGTCTGCCTGTCTTCCTTGTTTGTACGACAGTGCAGCCAAACAGTTGCAGTAGGCCTTCTAATGCTCAACGCGCGCTGTCTCGTGTATTCTCAAATCCGAGTTCAAGCAGGCTGTTGCTGCTGCTACTATTTCTTGAGTATTCGAAGCTTGTTTCTCTCTTTCGCAACACGGCACACTCTACAAGTGGGCGATAGGGTGGCGCTCGTGGGAATTGGATTTACCGAAAATGGAAATGGAATTATTGTTTCTAGGACTGGATTCTTGTGATGTTATTGGTGTTAGGATCAGCGTTCACGGATTGTTAACATGCGTCCCTTGAGTCAGCCTTTAACCCGAATAAAAATAACCATACAATTACAATACAATAATATAAAATAACATTAACATCTATTTCCGACCATGAATCTTCCTGTTCTTGAATCCGATAAATGAAAAATGCATAATGTCATTACAATAGATTTACTGTTCACTCCATATGCTAGGATATTTAACAATTGTGAAACAATACAATTATTCGTAATTGACTCAAATTTGTTCGGAAAAAATGATGTTTTCTATAGTTAAGATACATTGCAACCCTCCTTTTCTATTATCTTTGTCGCAATTTACATTAGTTCCTTTCTTGGAAACAATAACTACTATTGTCTTCTTATCGTTGTGAACGTTAATATAAATTTTTACTACTATAGATTCTATTGTACGGTAAGAATACGTTTAAGTGTCAACCTATTAGATTTTTTTCGGGTATGCAAAGATCACTTACAGTACTATAATTGGTAGAATGTTTAAGCTGTACACGATTTTGAACTAATTAAAGATTTGCTTAGAATAGCTTGATAAGTCGTTTGGTAGTATATTTTACAAAAAGTAACACAACTCATCATCTAACCTTATAATTAGAAACTTTTCCTATGGAACTTCGTCCCATATGATAGACTTATTATTAAATGCTGTCTTCATACAGTTTTTTTTATGCCTGATTCTCTAATTTAAAGCTGTCTTCGCTCTACCCAACACAAAATTTCACAAAACAAAATAAAACAAAGCTGCTTTGATAAATGGTTTTCACATATGATTTATGGAAAACTTGATAATCAAAACATTTTAATTCACTCTACAAAGATTTGGATCCTTTCGTTTGTGCTAACATGAGCCATTTGAAAAATAGTCAACCGCAAACTCATATATTTCCATTAACATTTTACCAATAAAAACATTTTAACTACGATTTGAACACAACAGGCCATAGTTGAGAACATCAAAAATATGAGACCTTAACACTAAGGTCATTAAACACTTGTTAAATCATAGTTATCTATCATAGTTATCTATGTAAACAGTTTTTAATAACGTGTGACTATTATCTGTACCTAGTACATCTAGGCCGGATTACTCGGTAAGGCGGCTTAATTTAGCCAAATTTAAGCCATTAGAAGATTAGTGAAATCATGGTGTCTAAAAAGTTATGGAAATGAAAAATTACGTCCATGTAAAAAACTATATATTTATTAAAAATGTATCAATTGCATTGGAATTATTCGGTCATCCATAGCAACATAAGTTTGTTGATTATCGCTAAATTAATGACATATTTGGTACAAAGGCCGAATCAAAGAGCGGTTCTTACATTACATCCCATTACCATATTTACAGTATGTTAAAAAAAGAGAGTTTCGATATTTTGATCATTAGCTGGAAATTACTCCAGTGATGAATCAATGAAAATGATGTTGTATTACAGACTTGGGTTATTGTGGGTAACAAATACTGTACTCGAAAAATAAAAAGACAAACAAAGTAATCGCCAAAAATACATTTTTGGTCAGATTTTCTTTAAACATCAATCCCCATCAATAAATCAATCATGGTTTAATGGATCTCTTCTCCATGACCAAATACCCGTACTTTGCCCTTGACACCCCTTATAAGGTTTTGGGTGGTGTGTGGACTAATAGTGGAGCCGACTTCTTTTGATACTTTTACCCAATGTTTCTTCAAAGCTATCTCATTCCCGAGTACGTTAGTTGTTTAACCAAATTTAGCCTTCATGATGACCCAAAACACTTCTCAACCGAAGTTCGAGTGAAATCGGAGGTAATCTCGGAACTAGTCTAACACAAAACGCGCGTAGTGGCAAGATGCCATATCCGATCAGAACAGCTTCACGCCTCCGTGAGACCACAGGAAAGGCAGCAAGCGCTTCTGGAGCCACTCGTCTCGACAAATTTGCCCGTTCATGGTACCCGTGGTGATTTATGACTGGCTCATCACTCCACACCCACAAATGGACTGCAAAACCACGAACACTTTGGCGAATTCATCCACCTTCTTCTTCACTACCTCCTCAGCAACTATCAACCGTGATTTTGGCACGTAAAACTCCTGCCCCGGCAATTGCTTTGTGTCCGACTTGATGAAAGTCTCGTCACTCCGACACACCTCGGTTCGGTCAGCCGCTCTTTGTTTGTTTCCCAGTTTGGTGCCTTCCTTTTTCGATAAACCAGATGGAAATCGCCGCCTTCTTCGCCATTTCGCGGATCGAAAGGTTTGGTTGACACTTGAACACATTCAATACACCTTCCTTGTCTTCTTCCAAATCAGCTGACTGTGGTTTTTGTCCGGGTCTCTTTGAATGAATTTACTATCCTAGACACCATCAAATGATAGAATCCTAGGTGTTTTTGATCTACAACGGTGTACATAATTTCTTTGCGGATATGATTTTCTCCCATGCCATCTCGATAACCACTTCACAAATTGTGATGAAATTTTTCTAACGAAAACATTACAGTTTTAGCTCGTTTGAGTCAACATTTTATCTATTTTTCCCAACACGCCAAAAAAGTAACAAGCAACACTCAATTGCATTTTATAAATTTGAACATAACCTCGTAGTTTGAACAGATAGGTCCCCAATGGGGGAAATTGAACTCTTTCATAATGCTATCAGGCAACAGCATTTGTATTTAACTAGTTGAAAGTACATTAAATTGTTATGTTATGTATTCTCCGTGCGAGGAGTAACGATTATGATTTAGAAGGAGATGTTCGCTCATCACCATGAAAACTTTAGTGATCGTCAGTCGGTGCGAATCAAAACAAACCCAAAAAAAAAGGAGAGAGTTCCTCTCCCATGTGCGCATCAGTAAACAGAGTGCACACAATAGATCGCTAAGAATAAACTATACAAGCCACAGTGGTACATGAGCGTCTTTCCATGCGTCAATTTTTGCCTGTTGAAGTGGCGGACTTGTTCCGTCGCTACAACCTACCCCGCAGTGGGATGTTAGGCAAAGATTGACGTCCATGGTTCGAGTACCATTGAATACATGCCCTTTTGCTCAATTTTCAAAAACATCTGTTAATTTTCCTACCTGCCGCACTCTGACGGACCTTTCAACACTTTCTCTTCACATCTTTCATTCTAGCCAAAAAACATTGTTGTTCACTCTTGGTGCCTCATGGTGATGAGCGAACATCTCCTTCTAAATCATAGTTGAAAGTGTTTTTATCTTTCCATATGCACTTTCATTTGCAGGCTTTAAAAATGGAAGATACAAGTTTGAAAACGAGCGGACGGCATTGAACGGTAGTATTCGATCAGGCACATAACCCTTTAGCAAGATACCCAATGCAAGGGTGAGGATACTTCTATATTTCGGTTAAGATCCGGTTTAGTGTCCGACACTTGGCTACGGATCACTTAAACCGTGCTCTCGGTAACCTTTCCACAGGGGTTGTAACGATTCGTGGAATAACGATGGATTTTTGGTGACCTTCGGTCGAAATTTCACACAGTAGTCTTGTGATCTTCACTCTTTTCCATTTAACTACCTCGTAAAGCGAGCCTTAGCGAACTCCAGAGCTCAAATTGTTGGATCCGTGCTCCACGGACAAAAGACGATGATGCTCCTTGTCTCAGAAACCCCAAAACGTAGATCTCAACTTCCAGCCCGTACACAAAAAGCACATGAGCGCTGGAATGTACAACGCGAAAGATATATTTCAGTTTTGTGTAAAAACTTGAATATGGCTTAAGTAAATAATTACCCTTTTGTACGTTAAACAAATTGCGTATCTCGAGATGATATCGCCTTGTCAGTCGCACAGAGACTACGTGAATTTATATTAATTAAAAAACTCGTTACTCTCACTAACAAAAACACTCTTCCTATTGAGTACCTTTGGTACGAATCTCGACTGTAACTATTTTTTGTATAAAATTTACATGTCAGGTATCTTCGGCATTTTGATAGTTGACAACTTACACTATATGAATGTATATAAGATTTGGTTTAAGGACATAATATCAAGATGTTAGGGATCTGGAAATGTAAGTTTGAGATTCTTCATACTAACTCCCATACAAACTTTGAATAGCGTGTGCAAAGCCAAATTAAAACCGAATGTGTTAAAATTTTTTGGGGACTATCAGGACCCAAATTGGCGTCTATTAAGCTTAGGGAAGCAAATATTTCAAATTTTGCATCAGCCTATTACAGTATATTAAACTGTATTATCAGCATTCATTACTACTTGCAAATGTTTGGTCCAACACAGTATACTGTGTACATCCAATGAATTAGTTCAAGTCAAATTGAAACAAATCGAAAAATTCCCGAGAAATTGTTACAAATGATTAAACCTTTCTTTACTGAGCACTCTATGAATTTTTAAGTAATGATTACCCTACAGTGACTGATCGATTATATGTACCCTCGATTTTATGTACTTCGATTTTATGGACATTTTACCTCGACGTAAAGTACATGTTATTTTACATGTTTAATTTTTTATTCTAAGACTTATTATCTAAATTATTTGCTCCCTTAAAAAGGAGACTTTTTCAATTACGGGTACTTAAAACTCACTTCCTCAGAAAGTTTTCCAAAATATATAGTGCTGGCGCTAGCACTTATTTCGACATATTCATGGTGGGTATCAGACTGATCGATTAAATCCAAACCCTACATGATACAAAAAATCCTGGGGATGAAGAAGTAGTGATTTAACACCCTGCCTTTAATTTTTCACCTAGGTAATATCCATTGCTAATATGTTTAATGCTTAAGAGTCGTTTTAAAAAAGTGTGACGACTTTTAGAGTAAATTTTGTATTCTATACAAAATGCTTGACGAAAAGGGTAGTTGTGTTTATAAACACGGTGCTTTTTCAATTAATGGCGTGATCAATGGATGTTCCCTAATATAGGTAACGAGGCAGTTCAAGTGATTTTTAAATACTGTACTCAACAGTGGTGTTGAAATCATTTCAAAATACAACTCACTGAGCCATTCAGCGTGAGCGAAATCGCCTTCGATTGTACAGACAAAATTCTCATCCAAAATTTAATGATTCGTCTCAAATGAGCTAAACGATGTTATCTCCCAAATTGGTCAAAGTTTTGCATTGGCAGTGTTTCTTGTTTTTGATGGCTTGATTTATTACTTCCCTACCAGAAAAATAAGACAACACCGTATTTGTGCAATGTTAGCACCGAGGAACAATCATTGAGTATAGCGGAATGAAAATATCGGACATGATTGTTATGCGGATGATTTCGTAGAGAAAAGAATCACGCTTGATAAAAATTATGAGTGAGATTTGAGATTTCGGTTTTTCAACATCACTGGTACTAAATCAAAATATTGACTCACTCATCAATACTCATCTACCTAATTTTGAACTTAAAACAACGTTTTCTAAATCCTTGAGGGTTTGAGCTGTTTAGTGGAATACTTGTAACTATAATTTAGAAGAAAAATTAGTAATCTCCATTTAATTCCAACTACCTTTGCTTATCTTCGACAGATACGCGTATTTTGTCTACAATGTGCAGACTTCTTCAGTGTCTCGTACTAAGTCGAGTTATTAGTACGAGGCACTGTTATTAGTACGAGACACTGAAGAAGTCTGCACATTGTAGACGAAATACGCGTATCTGTCGAAGATAAGCAAAGGTAGTTGGAATTAAATGGAGATTACTAATTTTTCTTCTAAACGTTTTCTAGTTCAACGGTCAGATTAAATCTGGGTTATGTTGAACATGCATCCCACTAGTATCTGATGACGGTGTATTTTTTGAAATTTTGATCGTGAGGAAGTTGCATCATCACTTCTATTTGAACACGGATTTGTGTAAGCTGTAATTTTTAAAATGGCGGGAAATGTCTTAACCCTAGTGCGTTGAAAAATTTGAAGAGCTTCTTGTTTTCTATGCCACTTCCAAAAATGCATGGATAACCCGCGTACTGGTCAAAATTTGTTTTTGAGCATTTTGTACCAAAAATCAGAAAGTATTTGGCGGAAAACGGTTTACCTATGCGAGCAGTTTTGCTTTTGGACAATTGCTTTGCACATTTCAATGCAGATGAGCTCAAAACGGAAAACGGCGCTATTTGGGCACTATTCTTACCGCCAAACACAACAGCGGTGATTCAACCGAATGTGTCAAACCATGGTACAGGCAAACCATGATGCAGGAGTTTCTTGGACCCTATAAATGTTAATGATCTTTTGAGGATCTAGTTCCTCAAGCTTCTATTAGAAAATATTGGAATTTGCTGTACAACCCAGAGGAAGCAGAAGACGAAGGTGATTTGCCTCTCTCAATGATTAAGGAGCGCCTTTTGGAAATATCCGCTAAAATCACTGTGTCGAACGTTATCGATGAGAAAAATGCTGAGTTTGAAGTCCTCAAAGATTCAGAAATTGTGGAAAAGAGTATTCAACCCTAAGCTGACGGCAAATCGATGTACAACATCATGGATTGCAGCCTACCCGATGACAACAACATGAAAATTTTGTGTTCTGCTAATGCGGAAGATGACTGTCAACTGGTCTCGGACGAATCAGCACTGAATTCCGCTGATGTAATGCAGAAGAGAACGGTTGGCCTCTCAATTCGCAGTTTTCGTTGCATGTAATGAGGGCACAAATCTTCGCGAAAAAATCATCTTAAGAAAATTGCCTTTGAATATCCGAATCTTTTCATTTGTATTAAATCATATGTTGATTTTTAAGAAATTCAGAAGTGATAAAAATGTATGAAAATGAAAATCCGAAATAAAAATCAACTGAATTCAAAATTATGTCTTCCGAAATTTTGTATTACTTCTTCTTACTATACGACGAAATGAAAAACAATCCAAAAGTTTTGATGAATACTGGATGAGACTAAAAAAAGGTAATCCGATGAGATCGAAAACGTCAAAATGGCAAACTACATTAACTTTAAATCATGAAAGAATTTCAATCCCTTTTTCCTTCGCTTATAAAGTTTTCCCATACAAATTCGATTTCTCTAGCATGAAGCGAAAGATTTATTAGACCTTTCCCACTCCTCACATTCCCATACATAATTTGTGAAAGGGATTGAAGAACTCAAAAAAACAAGAATAAATATTTGTGATTTATAATAGAATAAAAAACAGAATCCATGAGTTTGACCATTTTTTCTGCTTTATTTTCCGAGAGGTACATAAAAACTTTAACTAAAACTTCCCGCATAACGAAAAACAATTTGCTGTGTAGTTGAAACTATATTTCGAATGTAAGATATATTATCACATTTCATGTTATTGTTGTCGAATTGTTTAATCTCATTTTCACCATACAACCTCTACATTAACACATATTGTTAATGTTTGCCATATTGTCATTGAAAGGTTTATTATTGCCTGCACTCGGTCTGGATTATATACCAACTTTTTGGCATAGAGTAAAAATTTTGTTCTTGAAAATGGCCATTTTTGTATAGTAACCTAACTTAACCGCCTATTCAGCATATTGTTATTTGGCCTTTTACCATCTAACATATTGTTAAAACTATATTGGAGATTGTTAGTTTATAGTTGTCAACAATAAAGGTAAAAGTCGTAACAATAACGGAAACGGTCGTCAACAATAAGGGAAATGGTCTAAGAATGGTTTGTGATTATGCGGGTTGTATATTCTATACATTTTTTATCGAAATAATTAAAAAATACATTGCTTCGATTTTATGTACATATCAAAATCGAAAATGTCCTACGTGAATAACGACAATTTGTCTATAGAACGTTTTACAAACCCAAACAACCATGTACCATGCCAAAGCAATATACTCCAGGCAAATCACTGCACATTGTTAGAGCAACCCTACCGCACCCGCATATATCCATCATCGTCGCATCAGATCTGAGTACAGTGAGCGACCCCAGCGCCAGGCGATATGGAGCTGTGTGGTGGTCGGTCGGTCGGTCGTATGTTTGGTAGGTAGCCCTCGCTCTTGCTTGGTGTCGGTGTGAGAACTTTCTTCCATTCTCCGGAAATTTATCGACGCTTTTCTTCGTTTACACTTGCTTCACACACAGCAGCAGCAGCAGCCTAGCCGGATGATGATGATGGTGGGTTGAGCAGGCAGTGCATGCAGCAGTCAGTCGTCCGTTCGTGAGAGAGTGAGAGCATTAGGTCCCATTCCATCATCCTCGCCGCCTCACCACAGCAGGCGAGCTTGGTAAACGTTGGTGTTGAGAGCTGCGATTACGTGAGCAGCAAACAGAGAAGGAGAGCCAAATGCCGGATCTGTTGTGTATGTGCGCCTCCCTATAGCGATGTCGAAAGAGAGAGAGTGGGAAATGTTTGCTAACCGATCAGATCGGATTGAAGCAAGTCAGTAAGCAGTAGCAGGAGAGCCCAAACATTCAACACATTACACACTTCTCGTTGAGTCCGCGTTGAGTCTAGAGGCACGTTTTCCACTTGTCGCGCGCGTACTCCAAAGAGGCAACAACTACGGTCCGGTCTTCGCAAACAACTTCGGTTCAGTACTCGCTGGTGTGTCGTCGACGTACGACGGCAAATTTTGTGCTTCTCCGCAATACCGCTTGCGGTACGGACTTTTCCCTTGCCAAGAATTCAACAACACAACAACGATCTATTGTTGAACTTGGTGGCGCACCATCAGCCGTGTCAACACTTCTCTCGATCGTGTGATTTCGAACAAACTCAAGAACCAAGTGTGTTTGTTGCAGAGCTGTTGTTCTCTTGGAACATATGTGTGTTAATAAAGTTCGACGGCAAAAAGGCAGTGAAAATAAACAAGCACAAGTGTATTGAGCTGGAAGAATCCCAAGAAATACAAACAAGATTCGTGAAGTTTGAGCAAAGATTAAAGTGGAAAAGTTCTCAGATTGAGTCGGTTTCGTATTGGTGACTTTGGTTCCGGGATCGGGTGAACAAGGAATCATTACATTTTTCGACAGAGAACCGGTTTGATTTTTTTGAGTGTGTGATCCGAGAAGCCGGAATCGAGCGTCGAAAGAGGAGACCGGAAAGCAACGTTCCCAGAAGAAGAAAAAGATCAGCGCAACCTACACACAAGGAAGTCGCGCGGCTGCGAATTGATGAGCATTTAGGGATCCAACGGTCGCGCGCTCGTTGATCCAATAAAGATCATAGAATTCGCGAACAAAGAGAAGAAGTGTCGCAAGTGACAACGAGAAGCGAAGAGACAGTGACGGGCATTTTCGCGCTAAGTGTATAATTTAACAACCGCGGAAGTTCCACACCACGGGTGGACCACCTGGTGAAAAGAAGCAGAAGAAGAGGCGATAATTGAGCGAAGGTGTATTTAGTCGAAAACTAGTTTCGCACAATTCCGCGCGTGTGGCATGTGTTTCTAGGCAATTGGTGCTCCGACCAGTACTGCCAACCGGGCCAATTCAAGCAGGGGGAAAAGAGTGTGTTCAACAGTCGATAACATAACTCTCCACACCGAGCTTTTCCGACTTCGACTTTGAACCGGCAGAATTGGAAGCAAGAGTGTGCAAAGCCGGAAAAACTTGTGTAAATATTTACATTTGTACGTTCAAAAAATACGCGCGCCAACCAACGGCAAGTGATTTATCGTACGCAGGAAAATATCCTGTGTGAAAGTTGGTGTTGGTCCGCAATTACCGCAAAACAGAGATACATAAACCAGAGATTGTCGCCAGTGTTGGCAAAGTGCTACCTGTTACCTTGTGAGGGCGTAAAAATGACCTATACGCAAGGAGGAAAAATTGCCATTTGATAGTTCTTTTTTTTTCTGACGCTCTTTAAAAACACTGAGCCGTTGTGTAAATCGCAGTCACCCATGCTATCAAGTCTACGCAGGGATTATTCGACAGCCGAAGCCGTGCTATCATCTAAGGTAAGTTGCCGTGATAGATTACCCCTATTTTGGAACCCTTTTTTCCTACGGCCTGCATCATAATACAATCCAATCGCCACGTGATCTTTGTTTCCTACCCCTCGAAATTCTCTGAAAAACTCGCGACGACGACGACGGTAGGGAAATTAGTTTCTCGTTCTCAATCGCCCTGTTTCTTCCTGATTTACAGAATTCACATCCACATAACATACAAAACACTCCCGCGCGACGAACATTCCTTACCTCATCAGCAGGCTCTCTTCTTCTTCTTTTTTTTAGAAGAATCTACATAAATTTGAATAATAAATTATGATTGATGAGATTTTTTCTCACTCACTCCCAACCGAGAGCTGCGGTTTCCTCCGTCCGTCTTCCTGTTTCTCGAGCGAGATGATCAAGAATAAGTATACTCTCCGGCGGCAGCGCGATAATAGGGTCGACCGGACCCGTATCGCCCGGCTGTGTCTACTTTGATTGATTCCCATAGCGAGATTCACTTCTTGACGCCTCTATTCTCCGGCGGCGACGAACGAAACTCGCCGTGCAACTGCGTAAGAGGAAGAGAACTGTCGCTGAAAACAATGGACTCGAAATGATTGAATACCGCTTTACATTTCAACCCCCTCGCGCATACACCACGGGGAGGGGCCTTGTGTCATAGCTAATTCCATTTTTTTTTCTTCCTTTTTGCGAATAAGCAAAAAACATTCACCCAAGTGTTTTCGTCGCAGTAGGCCGATCGACCGCCGCCGCACTACTGAGCGACTGCTGGTGTTCAGTTTGACGTTCAGATACGGCCATTTTCCGTCTTCCGACATGCCACATTTCCGACAACAACCGCCGCCGTCGCGCCACCTTCACCGCCCTCGGTGCCGCCGCCGCTACCAGTCGGAAACGGTATAAATCATTTCTTGCAAACTCCCTGGCTTTACAGGCCCCGACCGTATATTTATATGCGCGCCTTTTCATTTTCTTTCCTTCAACCGGCTGCCGTTGCTTTTTGGTTCACCGATTTGCATATGTGCAACTCACAGCAAGCGCAGTGTGGTTTGTACGAATGTGATTCTCATTTCACTTTTTCCCTCGAGCACTCCGCGAGGAAGGAAAACTTGCATTCGCATTATTGGCTGCCCCGCGGGAGCCCGGTTCTTGATGCTCGCAAACAATTCCCTTCCGGAAACGCCTTCCCAGCTTCGGCGAATAATCAGTGCATCAGTGTGTACGGAACTGAACGCCTGCTGCGATCGGTCGACCAGTTTCGAAAGGGCGACTCAGAATTTTGCACTCAAAGGTGGCGGAAAGAAACTGCATTCTTCGGCTCGTTCGGGTTTCGTATATTTATCTCCGCGCTCGGGCGAGGAACCGCGTGAAGTGCAAAACCAACTGACGTCGACATAACTGTTGCGCTTTTATTTACTAGCTTTGCTAGTCGACGACGCGACGTAAGACACTGTGTGACTTCTTTCGCGCTTTCCGCGTACGATATGCACATTTTCTGCCGCCCATTCTCTCCCAATGGCAATACGCGGTTGAGGGTAGAAGGCCTGGAGAGCGGGTTGGAAGCAGTGCCTACTTCCGCCTTTCGCGCTTTTGCAAACCAAAGCGGTCGGGCGAAGGGCACAGAGAGCGAACACGTGACTGGGTTCTATGGGGCGAAACGGCGAAACTGGAATTCGGGGGAACTAGTCCAGAAAAGGCTGTTCTAGGTTGATATGGATGGCGGAATTTACGAATTAATATGTTAAAATTGTAATCTGTTTAAAGGGTGTTCCGATCAAAATTTGGTCAAACAGTAATATGTGTGAGTCGATCAAAGCTTTTATTAATAGGTCAAATTCTTTTTCTTTACAAGTTCAGTTAATACAGAATACTGGAGAAATATTCAGCTAAACTTCCTTTTTACGGAATGCGAATTGCCGGGTCTTTCGTTTAACACCTGCCATAAGATTTTGCACAGTCTGCTTGTCCACTTTATTCGCCGCAGAACGCTAGTTTACCTTGAACTGTTACTCGCTCACAACAGCTTTTTGAGTCTTCTTAAGATTCCGCTTGACGATGGCCCAATATTTTTTAACGCACGATGGAAGGAAATGCGTCAAGTTTAAGTGGACCAAATTTTGATCGAAACACCCTTTAGAATCGAACCGAATTCTGCTTATAAGTTCCTAAAGTTTATGCCGATCCTCGGTTAACTATTGATTGCCGAAATCTCAGCACAATTAAAGTTTGACACTAGCTTTGAAGTGCCACGCTCTTAGAAAAAATCAAGTAAGTTTAAGATGCACATAAAAGGTGCGGCCCGTTAGACGAAAAAACTCGAAATGATAACTTACATGACATGACGTAAAAATATGTTGTGGTACACAGAACGACATTTTCCATATGCTGCTGTTAATGCAAATACATATGCTTCTTGATGGGAGGTTTGTTCTAATAACCATAGAAAAAATCAAGTCTGGTAACGAAATTTAACAACAAAAAAAAGGATCTTCATGGCCATGGATTTTAGCGATTAAAAACGACTTGATCTTATCTTGTAGGGTTCATTTTGTTCCTTCATCTTCAAATGCTTGAGCAAATTCAAAATATTTCTTAAATTAGAGAATTATTAAACTATAGAACTGTGCCAAACCCGGACGTTGACCTTCGTCAAAAAATATATTTAAGGATGCTAAAAGTTAACGCCATGTTCAGATAAATAAATAGTACAGCAAATAAACTCCGAGTGTTACACTGCATGCCCGTATATCAGTAAAAATGTGTAATTTGAAAACATTCATAAACATTTTTTTCTGGAAATAATTTTTAAAACGCCAAAGCTTTTGTATCAATAGATTTACATTGTCCACACTCTTCAATACAAAATGGTCTTAAGTAGTTCATGCAAATACTTCAATTGCTCTTCAATAGACTTTTCAGAACATTCTTCCATTAACTGACAGAGGTATACTCTTGAATCCAAGGCCACAGCTTTACCATAAGCCATTTATAAGCAATGAAATTCGACTATTATGCATATAATGCAACATGAAGTAATCGTTCTATAATATATCATGGAGAGAACGAATTTGAGGTTGTGACTTGCCGTATCACGTGAAACTGACAGCGTTAAAAATAGGTCTTACGTTGTTATAACACCATGGACAAAGATCTTGTAAATTTAAGGCAAGTGGGTATTTTGTAATGCTTTACGGACTCAGATTTGATTTCATCACCGTCGATCTGAACTCGTCTAACATTTTCTTCTCGTGAGCCTCTTCCCTCAATGTATTTTGTTTGTTTTTAACGCATTAATCACAAGCCCAATTATACCAGCTGCAGCCTTAAGTCTGGTGCACGTTTCCGCCAACATCTCAAAGTTACATGCTACGATATCAACGTCATCGATGCAGCCGATAGTAAGATAGTTCAACAGAACTTGATTTGAACCGAAACCGAGCTTCTGAGTTCCGATCTTTATGTTGTCTGAGTACACTCTCACCAAGATTAATATTTGCTTATAATCAACGGTAGAAGGCTTTAATGCTCCACAATAAGATCTGAATTCTAACCCGACGGATTTATAGAATTTGCATTAGGGCCAAGCTAAATTCAATCGAAATCTCCAGCAACATTGACTTTTAATCCAGAGGAAAATGCTCTTAGAATTGCAACAAAAAATGTCTGAAAATGATTCAATTCAAATCTCAAATGAGATTTGCTCACGGTTTTGAGGAAATAGCTACACAATGCACTTTCACAATCTCAGTTAGGTATGCTTATGAGTATTACCAAGTAAGAAAGTCTTCATCAGTAAAATATGCAAAATAATTTGAGCAGGATTCAGTTCAATCCATCAAACTCCCATGGCAATTATTTTTGAGAGTCTTTGTGAAGCTCAAACTGGAGTCCAAAACATAATTCGTTTAATATTCCGCGAAAGAATTATTCAATAGACCCAGAGCGGTTGACATAGATTGATTCAAATATTACGAATTATCATGACCATATAATCTTTCTAAAACAGCAATACTTATTATTCTGAACATAATTTGGTTGAAAATGGTTCAATCCTTATCTAAAACATTTATCTTAAAATAAATATGCTAAGAGGTTGAGTATGATTTGCTCAGAACCACTAGAATGATCAAAAATGAGTCTAGTCCATGTTGATTATTGATCAATTGGTCTTTCCAAGCTAGGTTAACTTATTTTAGCGTAACTCAAGTTTTGGAAAATTTGTATCGAATTTGACTCCATTTTTCTAGATGAGTATAATCGATGAGTATTTCGAATTGCTCGAGCATATTGAACGAGATCTCAAAGAGGATTCTGCGAACTAGATATGCTAATCGTCCTGAGCGGAGCAACGTTTTCACTTCTTGGGTAGTTTGCCTTTTATGTGAATATGAACATATGAACTATCCCAAGCAACACAAAACCGCCATATTTGGTTAAAGCGACATGATTGTGACTTAATTGAGTAGCAATACAGTAACATAAACTGTACTGCAACAAGTGTGCTACTAGGATAGGTTAGGTTATTTATCACTGTTTTTGGAGACTGAAAATTTCAAACAAAATAAAACAAGCAACGCTTAAATTGCTATCCAATGGATGTCCCCAGTAAAGCAAATGATTTTTGAATATTTCACCACAGAACTCCTAATAGTATTTGAAGTGTATGCTCACAAAACTTCGAAGTGATAAGAACTTAATCTCATATCACGTTAACTAAAAAAAATAGTTAATTTTGACTCACATTCGTCAAAAACTTGAGTCAAGTCCGTGTTGACCGTTTCAAGCTGAACAATGCATTAGATCCTATGTAACATATCTTCGTCGACTTTCTCGTTTCGTTCCTACGGCTATGCTAAGACATGGTCTAGTATTTTTAACATATAGTACGGTAATATAAAGTGTAATTAAGGATCCACTACTTCACACCATCAGCAAATCGTTTAATAGACAAATTGTTATTGAAAGAGAGAGTCGACAAAGAGAATCTCTCAATGTTACTTAGGAACTAATACATTGTTCAGCTTAGTTTGTCAACTTGTCATTCTAAACAAGGTTTTCTAAAGTTGAGTAACTCCAAAGTGAGTTTGGAGTTACTTAAGTTTTAAAAAATATATTCCAATTTTTCCAGTTGAGTAAAATCGACGAGTATTTTCGAAATTAAAAGACCGAAATTCCAAGCTCTTGACGTATTTAAATCGAGACCTCAAAGAGTGTTCACGAACAAGATGTGCTAAGCATACTGAGCCTAATTGGAAAACTAGAAAATTTAAATTAACACTTCACTTATTCTAAACAAATAAAAGCTGAAACACTTTTTTCAAACAATCACTAGTAAACGCGAGGTAATTCCACTACAGAAAGCTCGACTGGGCCTTTCAACGTTTTCACCTTCATTTCTCGGCCACGTCAAATTTGACTTAAATTATTCATAATCCAGCTGGTTCATGTCCATGTTATCTAAGGAAATTGGCTCTTTTTGGATATAGGATATAGTCCTATATGCCTAAAATTCGAGGCAATTATTTGTTCACCCTTTTCATCTCGAAAAGTGGAATTATACATTAGTATTATCATAGACTAACTCTAAGACCAGTAGGTCCCATAAAAACGATTTTTCTTTGGCCCAGTCAGTACTAGAACATCGTCCCAAGCTCGGTCCCAAGCTCAATAATGCACCCCTTATAATGAACTCATAGAACACACTTCAAATACTCTGTCAAAATAACACAGCAAATCAAAACAAAGGCGCAAATATGTATAACAAGGTGCTGGCTTCAAGGTGTAATTCGACCAAGGGGTTCTACAACAGTGAACCAATTTCAAATCGCTAGTTACATATTGATTGTTGGTATTATCTCGATGGCAGTTAAATTTAAGGACAGACAATTATTATCGATAAGCCTAGTTCTAGATCTATATACGTCAATTAGAGTCATTTCCCTTTTTTGTTAGCTTGACATTCTGAAAGCAAGGTTTTTCTCATTTTTGAATGACTCCACTTTGTAAATTTGAGTTAAATTTAACTCCATTTTCAGTTGAGTGGAATCGCCGTGGAATTTCAAAGTTCAACGCTAACTGAAACCATTTCTATGAGCTATTCTAGCTTTATTTCTTTTGAAGATTCGTCATTGCTTTCATCAATTTAGAGGTTAAATCGAGAACAGCGAAGAAATCAATTTAAAATCCACCAGTCGCCGTTGAGTTGCAACAATTTCTGGAGATTTCATCAGATCATATAGAAATTATAAGAAAATGTTAAATTTTCTCATGAGTTACTTAAATGTTGCTTTATGCACAATGCCATCTATCGTTTCCCCCGCGAACTACTGAAATCATGTTGGGAAATTAAGTTCAAAAAGGATCTCAGAAAGTCACAAAGCATTTGGCATTTCAAATCTCTTGATGTAGCAGAATCATTTTGCAGAAGGACACTTTGCCAATACTCCATGACTCATCCGAACGCCACGACCTTTTCAGTTGTCAGAAGTTCAATATACTTGTACTCGAACAGTTTTGTTGAAATTTTTTGAAGTTTCTCCTAAAAATATGGATTTTAAATATTTCAAACCCAATTTGAAGTTCACCTCACCTTTCAAAAGTTAAATGCAGAAATCTTCGTACGAATACTTATTACATAATTTGCTGAAAATTGTTCAGTCCTAATCTTGAAATAAACAAGCTGAGACTAAGTGTGATTCGTAACGAAATCCAAGCTTTGCGCATATCGCAAGCATCACATAACCATAATAAGTGGTTGCATGAACTTAATTGTGACTTGATTCGGTCACATTTAGGTTACTTCAACCAACTTGCAACAAATGTGCTGTTTCGGGATTGTATTTACAATTGGTGTGAAAAGCATCTTAAAGATAAGATAAGTATTCAGTGGCAGAACGACAAAAATAAGCTGCTGAAAACATTTTAAAAGGAAGCTTACTGCCATGCGAAGTTTCATAAATCACAGCTCTAATTAAATAAAATCGATAGACGATCAAAACATCAAAGTCATCGAACAAGTCAAATTAAAATGATGACAAATAATTCCAATGTTGTGCTTTATGAACAATTTTAGCTATCTTTGACGTGTCTATCGTTCCCCTGTTAACTGCAAAAATCACCATTGCTCTCATTATAATCATTTTGAGAAACTGATAACATTTCATTCCGAATAAATTCGCAAAAAGACGCAAAGCTTGGTGTTTGGATTCTCTTCAGACAGCAGAGTCATTTTGCAGAAGGATACTCTGCCAATACACCGTGGCTTATTCGAATGCCATGACCTATTCTGTTGTCAGAAGTCCATTATTCCTAGTAGCACATCTGTTACAAATCTGTTGAGGTGACTGCTTTGTGACTCAACTAAGTCACAATCAAGTTGCCGCAACTACTTTACTTTTACTATACTTTTACTCGAACAGTTTCGTTGAAATATATGACGTTTCTCCTAAAATTATGGATTTATAAAATTGTAAGAACAATTTGCAGTTTACCTAACCTGTCACATTTCAAATAAGTACGGATACGTCTTCTCCTAGCATTTCAAGCTTATTGCATTCATAATTCACTTATTGCTTGCTCTCAACTGAGTGTTCTAGATACACTTCCTCAGTTATTGATTGAGAGCTTTCGATGCCAAATACCATTTCTGCATTAGCGTAACTGTGTGGCACGTAAAAACATAGCCTATGCCCAGGGAGTTGAGAGATTTTCCTTAAAGAAAAAATCCTAGACCAGACGGGGAATCGAATCCAGCCACCTCCAGCATGGTATTGCTATATAGCAGCGCCTTTACCAAATGAACCAAAGGAAGACCCAAATATCTGACGTTCCTCCTAAAATTATGGATTTTTAATATTGTAAAACCAATTCGACAAAGATATTTCATTAGGGCCTAACTGACTAACGTAAACAATGGGTTCTTCCGTAAATTTCTCCTAATACAAAATCTACCCACGTAAGCTTCCAATTCTATCGAATAGTAGGACTCTTGTTCTTCGAAATGGCTGTGGTAGATTAATGAGGCAAGTTGCCAAGGTCGAGAGATTGAAGGGAGAAGCCATTGTTTACGTTTGTCAGTTTGGCCCTAATGAAAAACCTTTGTCGAATTGTGAAAATTCACAATTGGAAATTCAAGCATGTACAGATACTACTTTGATCAAAACGTTCCCGAAATAACCACCGTGTGGTGTCTCCAGTCACCTGATTTGAGTTTTCTTTGTGCTTTGAGGTTACCACATCTGTCATTGACATTTTATGCAAGTTTTAGCATGATAGTTTGACATTTGTAAAAGTTACGCCGCATTGAGTACATCTGCGATTGTGTGTGTGTACTCGATTTTGATACAGCTTTCAAAATGGAATTGGATTTTCGACAACGAGTTTGTATTAAATGTTCCGTTGAAAACGGTTTCAATGGATGCAACGGCATTGCAACGGTTAGAAAAGTGTTCCGGCAAGGATACTCTGAAGAAAACTTCCGCTTATCAGTGAAATGAACGGTTTAAAAGTGGTCGTGAGTCCGTGAACGATGATGATGAAAGAATTGTTAGGCTATCGACTTCGGAAACTGACGAAAACATCAACAAAATCAAAGAATTGATGACCGTTGATCGCTATTTGACCATTTGAGAGATGGCAGATGGAAGCTGGAAAATGCTTTTGGATCCGTTCAAGACATTTTGGTTAATGATTTCGGCCTCAAACGTGTCACTTAAAAGCTGGTGCCAAAAGACTTTCATGAATTTCATGCAAAAAAGAGACCATCGTTATCCGTGAACATTTGGCTCAAAACGAATCGAATACCATTCGGCAACCACCGACTTCACCTGATTTGGCTCTATGCGACTTTTTCCATATTCGGTCGACTCAAGAAACCGTTCGGCGGAACGCTTTTCAGCACCCGAGCATCCGAATATTAAAACCGCCAACTCAGTCAGAGCCTCAACGATAGCAAACCAAATTGAATTGATGGTTTTATTAACATTTTAAAGCATTCTTCAAGAGCAAATTATGACTTTTTTAACTATAACGAAACTAATCAGGTAATCATCGAGAAATACTCAAATCAAGGGTGTTTTCTAATTTTTCATATTAATTAGATGCCAATTTCCACCTTCAAAACCTTCACTTCTTGAGTAATTCATGATTAGGGCCTAAAAGCCAATTGTAAACCATGACTTTAACGGTCGATTTCTATCGAATCTCAAAACAGTCTCGTGAATTGAAAGCACCAGCATCTGGTAGAGGAATGTTGGCTCTACCATATGCTGTATTTGGAAATCCTAGGACTCTTGTGATTCGTGGGAAAGCAGCATTTTTATAGTGATGATTTATTCGAGAAATAGGTGGTCAAATAGGTGGTACCAAACCAATTTAGAAGCAGAGAATTCTGGAGATTTCAGTGACCTTCAACTCCAACTGAACTTGCACCACATTGATCAATCCGACCTGTCAAAGTGCTCATTTTCTCAATCACAAACAGAACCCAAAACCGATCGGCCGTTATTTTCCGGTCCAAGCTAAGCCAGCGATTAGACCGACCCTCGACCGAACAGGTAGCCCGGTAACCTCAAAAAATTCTCCTCTCGAAACACCCGAAAATTTGCATTTCAATCACGGCAACAAGTGCCATGACGCTCCCCGGTCATAAAGATCACCCTCTTAAGATTCCTTCATTGTTCATCCTCTTGAACTTCCTTTCTCCTCCTCGGTACGGTCCCGAATGGCCCTGGTTGGTTTATGGCATTAGTCCTTCAGAAGGATCCGCTCTCGAGAGCGCATATTTCACCTGTTCATCTGTGCTTCTGCCGGTTCGGATTTTTTTTCGGAAAAGAGGCTAATGTTAATATTATCTTTTCCCGATGCCTTCCTCCTCCGTTTTCACAAGGAGCACAAGGAGGTAGTAAAAATAAATAGCATCTTCTTCTATTTCGCACTTCTTTCTCCTCCCTCCGGAATCTGTCCGCTTAACACCACAGGAGACACAAGCAGATCATCGTCGTTATGTATACCTGTGCTCACTCTAGTCAAGGATCCTTAAATCCTTCCCTGACAGGGTTTATTGTTTTATTAAATGTTTAACGTGTTGTTAATATCAAGTGCTAACAATTATCGCTCAGTTTCTTCTTGCCGGATTCGTCTTTGTCGAGCAAAACGACGAACTGTCAAGTAGGCGGAAACCATAGCAACTCCATCCGAACGTATTCTCGTTAATCGGTTAAGAGCAGTAAAATTTCAACAGGTTGCTTCGATCGGATTTCAACCTATCCGCTTGCTTTATGGCCCTTCAACGCCTACTTTCTCGTTCAATTCTACCTCCTTCGCTTATCGCGAACCCGACCAGGTATACGGACTAATAATTGTAAACAAGTGCTCACACCGACCCGGGCTGCTCCAAACTTTAATCCAATGCTTTTCCATAAACCACACAACTGGAAAACGTGTTACCAATCGGTTCTATCTGACCCTCATCTTATCTACTCCATCTTCCCGAAAGAACAAGAAAATTAATTATTTATAGCTTACAAGAGCCCTCGGACGTCCGTTCATCCATTCCACTCCGAGGGAGAGCGGCACATGTGACAACTATAAACACAAACCCTCTCACGCCTCCAGGAACAAGTGCACCCAGAAACCAGGCACCTGATACGGTCGGATCTATTTCCCTGCCTTCCCATCCCCTCATGTGTGTGTGTGTGAAAATCGGAACAGATTTTCAAGCAATAGAAAATGAATTACACACTTCTTCCAGTAGCGACCCTCTTCCCAACCAACAGAACGGCGATTAATTCACCCGACTAGACAACCCCTCTGGCGCACGGTGGTTCGCCTGCACGAGGGAATTCTCCCATTCACCCCTGCCCTGCGCACCGATATAAGCCAACTTGCACACATGCTCTGAACGCTGCTGTAACCATTTTTGAAGTTATGTAATAATAATAACAATTCACCCCTCCAGGAAGGATGTTGTGACTCGAGAAGGAGGGATGATTCGAAATGAGTTTCCCCCCATCCCATGCTGACAACCGGAACATGGTGCCTCTCGGGTCGCCCGAATTGATCGAGGGGAAGAGCACTTATTGTCATCATCATCCGTAACACATGTGAACAATTGGTTCATCGTAGCAAGCGCTGCCCGTTGTTACACTTGTCGCAGCATACAAAGCGGGCTGCCGGCAAGGAAGTAACGTCATGTGTTTAGGGGAACCGAATTTCGGTAATAGTCGGAATCAGAGGATGCAAACAGGGGATTTTGAATTACAGATTCGGTCAGGGATGTGCACCCGGCTGCACTTGTTTCAACCCTTCAGGGACCGGAAAATGCGACTTACTGAAGCGTGGATCAAGTTTCAAACTTGCCTGTTCGGATGACGCGAACTTTTACTGCAGTAGCCAGCCAAAGGCGAGGACAATAAACTTCCCGAAATCAGCAAACGAAAACAATTGATTAACGCACGAGTCAGCGTACGGCGGTGTGATAAGAGCCGTGTTTTGTGTTCACCGACTTCCAGTGCACGGAGTTCCGACCAAAAGTCCCGAAATCGGACGCAAATTTATTGCTTTACTGGTGGGATTTTCTGCCGGGCCGATGACGACTGAGCTGCCAGACGGTAGCAGCGGTCAGCGAATATTGCTCTTCTAGAGCGATTAAGATTTTATATGACCCTCACGAGCCAACACGGAAACCGGGCCCCGTGCTGTGGTCCGTATCTTATCCGAATGATTTGAATTTTGTGTTTTTTTTTGTCGGAAAAAGATTATCAACGATGATTTGGTATAGGGACTTGTACTCGTTTTCTCGTACGGTGATTTTCGTTGCCGTTTTCAGTTGCAATCTACCCTAAAAATCAAATCGAAGTTCCAAGAAAAAAAACTCATCAAAGAACAGAACAGAGCCAACCTGAAAGATTCCTGTAAATACGTCCTATTGTCTTTTTGCTAGAAAACTGCCTTTCTTTTCATCATCCTCTCACCATGCCACCAGCTCCTCCAACAAGCCACAAAAAACAACGCATTCGTGTTTATTGAAACAATATTTTAAGTGACTTCCTTTTAAATCCGAAGCTGGCAAAAGAAAACACGGAGGGAACTATACTTCCCCTCCCCCTCTAGCCAGAATAATAATCAACGAAATAATAAAAACCTCAACAACCCGACAGAAGAAAAAAAAAACCTCCATGACAAAATCCACACGTCATTTCGGCCTACTTCTCGTGACACGGCACACCACACCGGCCAATGGCAGTTGGACTCGATCTCGCCCCGCGCTTGCTTGGATGGCGGCGCGGCCGGCCGGCCGTCGGTTGGCTTCCTTTCAACCCATACCGAGACCATTCGAAACGCAAACGCCATAAATCAGATTTGTTCCTGTTCTCATTTTTCCCAGGAAAACTAGAGAGAGATCCATTTAGGGCCTCCTGAATAGGGTCTTTTGATTCTCACTTTGGGACCCAACTAAAATAACAACCGAGTCGTCCGTAAATGACTGGAAGAATGAAAAGAAAAATCCGAGAAATATGAAGAGAAGGACCTCTTCTAAGATTACGGAGTTCGGCGGTGGAAGAAGCGCACACACAGATCGAACAAACGACGAAAAAGAAACTATCGTTGGAATGCAAGATCTTTCCCTTTGTCTCGGAAAGGAAGAACGAACGAACGAACGAAAAAAAAAGAGCGTTAGAGGAAGCATCCGACTGAACCCGAAAAAAACCCGGAGTGAAAGAGATCTTTGAGGAACGATTTTTCATCCCATGCTGCGTAAAACGTTCCTCTTTTTTCATATTTTTGTTGTTTTTTTTTTCGTTTGGCCCTCGTCTCCGGTCATAGCCGTGGCAGCAGCAGCATCAACAATAGCACCGATAAAAGAAGCCCAAAGAGCAGGGGTTTCTTCTTCTTCTTCCTGTTCTTCGGCAAGAAGCCAAGAATGGATGCTCGTAAAGTGTTATTTACCTTTTAGATTTGAAGCTTTCTTCTGACCCCCTCCTTCCAGGGCGGATCGACGCTCAGAATCTACACTTCTAGCCAGGTTGGTTAATAAGAAGGCGCAAACATCACGGCCGAACAACACACATGAGGGCAGTGGTGCCAGTGTTGCGGTTTCTTTGAATTATCCATTTCGCGACAACTGTTTATCGGTGTATCTGATAACACTCCTGTTTCATTTTACTCAATCTTTGAGTACAATTGTATACTATCTCTTTTTTCTCACACGGAAATGTTTTCAATTTTCGTTGAAAAGTGGGTCATCTAAACTTTTGAGCTTACGAAAACAGAGTAACATTTCCGTGAGAGAAATAAAAGACAATTGTACTCAAAAATTTTCTAATTTTCCATCATCGGTAGATTGGAATCGGTTGAAAAATAAGGTTTTATAGCGCATACAATAAACAATCACGGAGCGAACGAATCAAAATAAATAGTATGACGTAGCACTTTGCGAACTTTTGTGTAGCGTGCGCAAGGAATGCAGTGGTATTAGTGTCATAAGCGAGTTTTGCTCATTTCACTAATATTGTTGTGGCTACTGCGCCAGACCTTATATAGACGTCATTGCGTTAACACTCAGTTGGAATAAGAGTTGACGATGTTTTTTGTAAACATGAAATTTCAATGAAAACAAATTCAGGTTCACTACGAATTGTCAAAATTTTAAGGTTAACAAAAAATCAATTGATTTTAGGTAATTGTTGAGACTTTGTCACGCTCAAATAAAGCTAAAGTGAGGTTAAACATCGTAGTTTTAAAAACTGAAACTGATAGTAACTGTCTGGCTATTTTTAAACTATATGGAATTGGTCAGTATCGTCATTAGTTATCGATGATTTTCTGTTTTTTTTATCACAAATTAATTTAATTTTGAGATTTCGTCTTAGTAACGTCATGCATGAGCACAAGCAGCGTTATTTGAAACGACATTACAAGGTTTGTTATTTTTGCACGGGGAATACGTTCCACTTTTACTATGAAACCGCGTAAAAAAAGACTAATTAGAGTTTATCAATTCACATGCATAAACATTTTCAATTGCTTCGATTTTGTTTGCATGCGTTTCCTTACCATGCAATGGTCAAAATACAGTTTTTAAAATTTTGAGTATTTACATCAAAAATTGTGAATTTTTTAAAAAACTTCCATATGATTACTTTTTGCCCAAAACGTAAAATGTGATTCGAGTTAGGTCGATAAGTTGTTCCGTTTTGGAGTGATCGCCGAAAACAAACCGTGTAAAAAAAGACCTTAATGTTCTTAAGCATTGGAAATATTTTCAATTAGGATTCTAAATTCGATCTAAAAGAATTGAGACTCAGAAAACAATTTTTAAATTTCATTCAATGCTAGGAACTTTTTTCCATATGGTGAGTCTAACAATGAGAGATTCTCTCTGTCTCGCTCTCTTTACATTTATTTCAGCGCCATTATAAAACTATTCGAGGATTCGTTGCTACAGATCGAAACACATCAGTGCTGGTAAGCATACACTACAAAAATAGAATGAAAAACATAAAGGTGATTGAAATAGGAATGAAAGAGAAGGTTATCAAAAAGAGTCTCTCAATGTTGGATTCGCTTTAATGAAAAACGTCCCTAGAATAATTTTGAACCCATCTCTTATTCTATGGTCACATTTGTACAAAAGAAAAATCTTTGAAAAATGGAATCAGTTTCCAAATTTTATGTTGCGATAATCATCCCGAGCAAAACACCTGTTGCAAATCGGTTGAAGTAACTTCAATGTGGTTCAATCAAGTTTAAAAAACACACTTCAAGTCACAATCATGTTGCTGCAACCAATTATGCACAATCGTCATACTTAGGGATAGGATTGTTATTTAAATATGCCGGATTTTTTCAAAGTCGTTTCTTGTTTTTTGGGAACCCTCTTTTGTTTGTTCTTTGAAAGAACATTGTCAAGCCTAGAAGGGTTAAGCGTTTAGTCGGAATCCCTGTCAGAATAGAAGAAAATATATCTCACTAATTCAACTATTTTTGCTTATCTTCGAGCATTGTTGTCGGTTATCGAAGATAAGCAAAGGTAGTTGGAATTAACTGGAGAATACTAATTTTTCTTCTATTTTCGGAATGTAGATGAAATACTCCTCTAGAGTTTTCTACGAACAATCTACGAAAGTTACTTCCTTTAAGAAACCAGGAAATTGGCGTGAAATCCCCAGTAAATAATTGGAATTATTTATATCTTAACTTGGGATACGAGTTCTTTTTCAACTATGCCGGATTTAAAGTCATTTCGTCGTTTATAGGGAACCCTCTTTAGTTTGTTGTTTGAAAGATCATTGTCGGAATGTAGATGAAATACTCCTCCTAATCGCCTCAAAGCTTTCTACAAACAATCTACGAAAGTTACCTCCTTTAAAAACCGGGAAATTTGCTTGAATTCCCAAAAAAATAATTGAAATTATACCCATAATTTAACGATATTATCAGCAATAATTCTCTGTCAAAAGTTCTTAGGACTATATTGAAATGGATGTTAGATTATGCACACACATCCCAACTCAACCTATTAAATTTGTATAGGATTACTTTCCTCTTACAGCCAAGCGGAAATTGTTATTTTACCAAAAATTAGCTATTTGAGCTCTGAGTTTTCAAGTCATAGATAGAAATAATTATAGCAATCCATTTTTAACTATGTCGTATCTCGTTTCTTGGAAACCCTTTTTAGGTTTTTCTTTGAAAAAATATTGTCCGAGTGTAGATGAAATACGACTCCGAATTCCTTAGAGTTTTTCACGAACATTCTACAAAAATCAATTCCTTTGAGAAACCGAAAAATTTGAATGAAATCCCAAGAAAATAACTGGAATTATATCCAAAATTTACGGATATTTTCACCAATAATTCATTGTCAAAAGCTCTTATGGACTAGATTGAAATGAATGTTAGATTATGCAGCACACATCCGGATTACCGGAAAAATGTAAAATTTTCTTAATGTGTATAGTTAACACGGTAATTTTTTTACCGATAATTGTAAAATTTCACCGAAATCCGCTAAATCGGACTACCGAACGTTCAGCTGTTGAAGGTTCGGTAAAAAATTATCGAATACTGTAAAATTTGCTAAGGGTTTACCTATTAAATTTGCCTTGGATTACTTTCCTCTTAGAAACAAGCTGGAACATTTTTTTATTCTACCAATAATTAGCTATTTGAACTTTGAGTTTTCAAGTTATAGGTAAACAAAATTATTGGAATCCCTTTTTAATTATGTCATAACTCGTTTCTTGAAACCCCTTTTTGGGTTTTTCTTCGAAAGAATACTGTCCGAATGTAGATGAAATACTCCTCCGGATTCCTTTGAATTGTACCGTAGTTTTGTTTAAACTATCTACGGAAGTAACTTCCTTTGTAGAATCCGGGTAATTTGCATCAAATCCAAGACGCAAGAAAATAATTAGAGTTGTATCCATAATCTACAAATAATGTTGCCAAGAACTCACTAAAAGCTGCCAAAAGCTCTCTAGGCCTTCTTTATGGATATTGTTGCCTATAATAAACGTGCAAAATCCGTAGTACATATAGTACAGAAAATAAATTTACCTATTATTTCTTAACCTAAACAGATTGCCCGCCATCCCAAAACAGAACACGTTAGAACCTCGTTGAAACGATGATAACACACGCTCAGTGGGTTGTCTATTCCTAAACAGTACGGTGATTGGATCGGTGGAAGAACTCGTGTTGACACGTGACTCTGGACGGTGCGTTGAAACGAAGTTTTTCAACGATATAATCCGACAGCACATCCGAGCGTCCGTTAAAGAAACACTCGTCTGTTCGACAGTGTAGAAAGATCAATCAACATACAACACACAAGAGCATATCAAATAAAATGCGTCTGAACTCGTTCAATCCTATTGATGTGAACATCAAGGATTCGGGCCCAAACTGACACCGCAGTTTCCATAACACTTCGCATAAGCGAGCAATATATTGTCTTGAAACTGTAAACACCGTTGTAGCGTTAGTTTATTTGGCAAACATTGCAATTCTACCTCCTTAATTTGCTGAAGATTACTTTCCTCTCAAAGATAAGTTGAGAATGATATTAGACTCACCATCATTTTGATATTTGAGCTTTGAGTGCTCTTTAGAACGATCCTTCATTAATCTTCAAAATTCTCTTCCAGAATGTTTAAGCATGTAATAACATTATTTCGAATTCCTTTTTTGGTCCTCGAATAAAAAAAATCTTGTTGTGCTCGTGAAGAATTCCGTTGGGAACAAATTAAAATTTCTACAGGAATGGTCGCTAGAATATGGTCTAAGAAACTTTTTGAAAAAATGTAATTGGAAAACACTTGCAAAGTTTCCCAAAATCCCTTCTAGATTTCCTACATCACTTTGCTCAAACTATCTTTAATGTTAACTTCACTGAACATTTTATATAATGTTTTTAATGCTCATAACGTTTCTTGCCGTAATCGTTCAGAGATCTGCAGAATTTATTGATGTTGTTGTTTCGTATTTAAGTGACTTCAGCCTGAGGCTGGTTCGTCACGTCAGGGAGTCGATCTGAACCCTACATATCGAACCATTAGGCCGGGACCAACGGCCGAGATTGTTCGCCATCGGCGCCAACTGGAATTGATAATATACCGACTGGGGTGATAGACAATCACGCTTATCCCTTACGCCTTGCACTGGTGCCGTCCTCTGTAGGAATGAAAACTATTTTATACTAGCAATACCATTTTTAAATCAACCGTGCATTTGAAATTAGAAGGTCATAGAGCGCTCCTTAGAATAAAAACAAGCGGGGTCGATTCACGGACTGCTAATGGACATCTGTTCAGTTCGAATTTTTCTGATTACAATGGAAATTAATTAGAGCATTCAATTATTGTTTGGATCTGAGGGGAGAAAATAATAGTCTGAAGTAGAAAAGAGTTTTTTTAAACTTTGATTGCAGTTGGCCTTGACCATCGATCTTAATATTCTTGGAATACCGTTTAGATCTTTCTAATTTTTCTAATGAATGTTGTAAATTTTGTTTGATTGGGCCAAATTCAGTACGCCACAGTTTGACTGAAATTACCTTTGAAATCGATAACTTTATCCGCCAGCTTAGAACTAAATATCTCTTGAATATTATGTATATCAGCTGAGGAGGCAGTCTTTCTCAACCGGATGATGGGGTTAATTTCCGTGTTTGGACTTCTGTTAGAGAATTCAAATGCGAAACCCAGTCCTTACAAAACCAGATTCGCCTCTTGGATGTTTGATTTAATGCCAACAAATGCTTCTAAAAGTACATAACTATATGTCAAAAAACTGAATCAAAATCATGATTAACATAGCTCGAGTAATTCATGATTGAGGCCTAAAAGCCAATTGTAAACAATGATTTTCAACGTCATCTTCTCTCAAATTTTAAAACACTCTCGCGAATTGAAAACAGCATCTGGTAGAGGAATGTTTGCTTCAGCGTGTGGCGTATTTAGATATCAAAGGAGATCGACCTAATCATGAATTACTCGAGTTATTATCGAAAAACCAAAATGAATAAAATATCCCAATCATTATAAAACCAAACTCCTGGCAACCCTGAATCCCACGAACATGGATGCATGAGAAAAACAGCAAGCACTCACACAGCAGCCCACGGAACATAACGAGGAGGAGAGAAGAATTTAAATTTGTGATAATTTTAATCGTTTCATAGTAACCAAAAAAAGAAAAGAAAAAAGCTCGGCCTGTGAAGATCTAGGAAGCCGCACCCCGCCAGCAGCCGGGAAGGGAAGATGATTTTCAGGTTCTTTATTCGACAGCTCAGCACTCAGGCGCGCGATTTGTGTCCGGCTGCTGCGCGCTGACCATCATCATCATCATCATCAGCATCTTCTTCCATCTACGCTTTCGGACATTCTGGGCCGTTTCCAGTTTCCACGTAACGCCCATTTATTGTCCTAACGAGTCGTCCAATCGTCTAGTTCTTTTTTGTTCCTTTATCGCCGGCCAAACGGCTTAAACTGCCTAGCCCCAAGTAAATTGATTTGGCAACCGATGACGGTGTGTTCTGGACGGGTCAACGGCCCTTCAGAGAAAGCTGCGGGCTCGTGAATGGTTCTAGCTATTTAGCCGCCGCAGCGCCTACTTTAATGGTCAAAGGTTCGGTTGAAATTCGGACGTTCGAAAACGGAAAATAAAACAACAAACAACGCCAGAAACTGCTGCAGTCAGCTGTCAGGCATTATATTGCACCTATCAGAAAGGAAATAATATTCATAAATTTACCGTGTCCGCTTCGATGGTGGCGACCAAATAATGCACCATCAGCAAGAGTTCCCCATTCCCGGCAGGTTGACGAAAATGTGCGAAATGCGAAATTTTGCGTACGCACGACGACCATGGCTGTGCAATTAATAAAATTACACCGTTCCTGCTGAGCCTGCAAATCTCGAACCGATTCAGAACCGCTATAGCGGACAAGAACCTCTCTGTTCTGTTATGTTGATATGTTTTTTTTTATTTTTTCCTGCGACCACGCCGCGCGCCACCAATTGTAAATACCATTAAACGACTCGGCTGCCCATGTGAACAACACTAATCAGTAGCACTGCACAACAGAACCCACGAAGGCTCGAATTACCCAACTCTCCGTCTGAAATCCAATATGGCTGACTAATAAATCGCTCCCGCCGGGCTGCACAAAGACGCTGACTCGCCACGCCGGCCGACGACCGACCGTTGCCTACTAGGATCGAATAATGTTGCCCGCGACTGTGGACTCGATGAGCTCGGTTGCATAATTTGACACTTCACTTGCCAGGGAATCAGCTGATTAGCACTGCAACCAACTGTGCGATCAAGTGTCTTAGGAAAACTTGTTTATCAGTATGACAGTCGCTTTCTTTCCCCTTCTTCCGCATTTCCTCGCATGCTTTATGCTCTACTTTATGGCAATATTTGCGCTACTCATTCATTAATCTCTGGTTCCCTAGTTTGCTTGAAACGGCCAACAGTGACCGCACATGATAACAGTTAATTTGTCCGCGCTAACAGTAAAAAAAAAATTGTCTTCAACCGGAATGCATTGTCGCTTGCTCGTTGTTGCTCTTAATTGAATGTTGACTGCGCCGACCGAACGAGATTGTTTAATAACTCGCCGCGATGGCGCTCTTGTCGTCCCTGATGAATTTGTTAACGCACGGCCTACTTGGATTGGCTGTTTGAGTGAGACAATCACTCGCAAAGAACCGTGCTCAGAGGAGTAAACAAACTCTTAAAACAGGAACTAGCTCGTTATCAGCGGGTGCACAGCCTGCTTCGCCACTGCTCGTACATCTTCTTCCCGTTTTGGGTGTACTGTTGAGCGAGGAGCAGCCAAGTAAAAACAAGCCTCAATTGATGTACTTACGTCTTCCTTGATTGCGTTTGTTCTATACGTGCAATCCATCAACTACCAATTGCCTGACAAAAATTTGAAACTCATCAGTTCCGGACTTTAGCCCCTCTCATCCTTCCTCATACATGTATGGATACAACGACAACAACGAGGGAACAATGTTATCTGTCTCGAAATCCCAAGAAAAACCCGTGTCAATTGACCATCTTTCCTTATCGAAACCGCAGCACCTGTTATCAGCTTCCGTATTGTCCGAAAGCAAATTATAACATATTAGACCGTATATCTAATCAACCACCACGCATGTCTACCATTCCATACCATACCCAATCGCATCAGTTGCCCATATCAAACAGCTGACGTCAAGGAAGAAGGAAAGTCTGTGTTTACTCTTTTCGCCTCCTGCTCTATTGTTTACTATACGATCAATCATCACGATTCCCGCGTGTGTGTGAGCCGGACTGCAATTCATCAACAAGGCAGCCAACGGTTCGAAATGGAGGTGGGTGCAATAAAACGGAGGGGGGGGGTCACGGGCTGATAAGAACTGCTGCAGCGCTCGGCTGCCAGTTCACTTCCAGTTGCTCGTGCGCTGATCTTCTTCATGGCAGCAACGGCAGTCACCTGTATGAGTGTGAGCGATGTGACAACTTCCAGTTCCTGTTCTAGCCCGACGACTCTAGAATGTCGTGAAGAAGCCGAAGCAGAAGCCACGAGGTTACTGACATTTCAAGGTTAGATCTCACCAAGAATGAGAAGTATAGCCTACGCCACCACCGCACAGAAGAAGAGTATAAACAACACATCAGGTTTACTCGGGGGACGTGTCGTTCTCTCTAGGAACAACCGAGGGAACACGAGTCATAGGAGATTGGCGGGGGGAGGGCAAACGGTCGAAGATGCGAGATAGAGAGCGAGAACGCGGATTAAGATTTAAATTTCGCCTGCTATGATGCGTTGTTTTTCGGCTTCGCTTTCGGGCTTGTCGGAGGAAGAGTAGGCGCGAACGGGGCGTCCCAAAGCTTCTTTCGTTTTTTAATAAGTTGACCGTTGCTGTTAATGCTGATGCTGATGCTGCTGTTGGTTGCGGGTGATTAAGAAAGCGGCTGAGATCACGAATTTCTGTGGAAACCGAACGGGTGGAAATCACAGCGTGGCATGACTCGGATGTTAACTCTGATTTGTCGCTGGAGGGCAGAAGAAGTTGAAGCAGCAAAGAATGTTCTCTCTCTACTCGTGATGATGAGGTGAGCAATTACAATAATACATACCTTTCTTTTCTTGCTGCTCGTTGTCAGAGGTACACGGGGAATACGTTTAAGGTGAAGTTTAAAATTATTGAGACTTAGTGTAACAGTTTGAGAGCACAAATCTAATTTCGAATAACGAAATTGATAGTTCTTGGTTGGAAACAGGGAGCGACAATTTCGTCACTGTATGTTATGTGGAAGATGAGATATATGATCTCGAAGTTTCACGCTAAGACCAACTTATATTTTCACCTTAAAGGTAGTTGCCAGAGTGAGGAGTGTTGCCAGATTTGAAGATGCATTGGTTTGTTACCGATTTTAATCGATGAACAGATACCCAGACAACCAAAATGCACGTATATTGAAAGTTGTTTTTATGATATACAAACATATATGTTAGTAAACAAATCGTATAGAATGCAAAAATATGGCTTATCCGTGCAAAAGTGGAGGCCATATACGTGCAAATTCCATTGTTTTCTTAAATGAGTTGATTTGATATCGTATGCGATTGAATATGTATATCCGATTTAGTTTGTGACGCAGTACGATGAATAAATACACATCGTATAGAATTCGAAAATTTGCACTCTCTACGATTCAACTTAGACATAATACGATAAAGGCCACAATTAATTGCGATTTTGACTAACAATACAGGAATATACGATACTACTTGAACACTGTTATACGACTTGTGGTTGTCTGGGTACGATCTTAAAATACGGATTTTTCTGAAATTCGTAACAATTGTCCAAACAGCCGAAATGAATAACGCCTAACAGCTCAATTGTAAGAGAAAAATATTGCAAACTGCTGAAAGGCTTAACGCATTAAAGGTGGGAAATATATTAATATTACAATTATACAACCCTGCGAAAAATTTAAGCTGATTAAAAGCTGAACAAGAAACTTCATCGCATAAAATTTATCCACGAATAAGCTCTAATTAAAACATATTTTCTGTGAATATATATGAGCAAAAATTTCTGCAAACTTTAGAGTGGATTCATAGTGTAACCCGAGCGAATTTTGCTCAAAATACAGATTAAATTTCGAAATTGCAAAAGAAAACACTGAACAAGAATAGGTTATTAGCAAATCTCATGTGAGATGACCGCTTCCTCTTAGATTTGCTTAATTTCCTCAAGCAAGTAAGCTTGTTCATAATTTTTCCGATTTCTAAACAGGATACGATTTTCATTCCCTATCAGAAGGCTGTGCTATAGTTCTAAGCAGTGTTTACTCAGGTGCCAGATTGCTTAGGTTTGGTGGTTCCTTGATTTTCAGCCCTGGGCTGGTTCATCTCCCGTCGTAGTCACTGAAATACCTTTTGGGTATTTTCGTAACTTGTTCGGAGGTGAGATTCGAACTCGTGACATTGGCGTGAGAAGTATGGATATTAACCTCTGTGCTGGGGTCGCCCCCAGATTGCTTAAAAATCCTGAGCAGAATTCAATGAAAAGTCTGAACTTGATAGATTCAATCTAGTAAGATTAACAAAGATTTCTGAACAAATACTCGTTCATACCAAGGATTTTGGTAATCTTAATCTCGCGTATGATTTGAAGAAAAAAATGGTCAAAAATTGATTCATTTTGTTTTGAAAAACATGTTGAACGTCGAACATCTGAAAATTTTAAGCTTAAATCGGTCCGCATTTCATGCGATCAGTTTAAAAAAAATCAGGAAGTCTTCTAATTACAAACACATCTGAATCCTAGAGAGTTTGAGCTGTTTTGTGGAATACATGTAACTAGAAATAAAAAGAAAAATTAGTATTTTCCATTTAATTCCAACCACCTTTGCTTATCTTGCCAAGATTTCAAGTTAAACACAGCTTTTTTAAAATCAATTAAATAAGCCTGAAATATTCAGCAAATTTCATTTAAATGCAGAACGAGATAAATCCTATTCCGGACAAGATAATGTCAGCAACAAACAAATTTAGACGATGGTAGGTTTATAATTCAACAAAACGGATTGTTTATTTCAGTGTAGGAGAGTTAAATATAACATTCCGAAATTATATTTAAAAAAATCTTTGATCATGGATAGATTATTAGAAAATCTCGTGTGAAATTTACTTAGAATGCTGGGCAAGAAACTCTAGTAAACCGAACTTTCACAAACTCTAGTAAGCCAAATTTCACCTTAGATTTGCCTTATTTTCTCAGCAAGTAAGCTTGCTTATTATTTCTCCCAATTCAAAACCGGGTACGATTTGAATCCTTATCGAAAGCCTGTGCAAGAATGCTGGGTAACATTTACTATAACTCCCGTGCGCGATTGTTTAGAAATCCTTAGCAGAATTCGATGAAAATTCGGAACTTGATTCACATGAGTTTAACTAAGATTCCTAAAAAAGTCTCGTTTACCTACAAACATATTTGCTTATGAAGAAAACAGAGTGATTAAATTAGAATCTCGCGTATGAATTGGACATGATTTTGACGAGATTGATGAAATTGATAGACTTATTTTTAGAAAAGCATATTGAACGCAACACGTTATATACATCAAGTAAGATCTGCTGAGAATTTTAAGCTTTATTCGGTCCGAATTTCAAACGATCAGTTGAAAAAATATACTTAAGGACCAATTGTTGCAACTTTAAACACATCTGAGTATATCTAAATCCAAGCATCACGTGTGATTTGCTAAAGATACTGAGTTTAATAAGCTTGGAATGTTGAGCAAATTTTGTTCAAAATGCAAAACGAGATACGCTCGCACTCTTGAGTAAAATTGACTTACATTTTAGCAGAGAATTCTGTTCAGGATAAAATCTGTAGCGTTATTAAAAATATTTTAAAATAAATACCATAAGCATTGGTTTAGAATTTTAAACACAATCTACTAATCGCTCCGAGTCAGAATCTCTCAAAATCAGGAAAAAATGTTGTATGTTAGCTTACGGGTAAAATTTCCTCACGTTCACTTGTAAGCCCAAGCAAGCGTATACAACGAATACGCTTGCAATCTTTCATACAACAGACTTGATTTCGGCGATATCTGGATAAAGTTTACATTAAATATCACATGAACTTGATTTTGAGCTTATCTTGTTTAAACTTTCGAGAGAACCGTGCTCGAGAATTGTGTTCGGAATTCGTCAGATTTTCCGGCGATTCTTGCTCGAAATACCGAATAAATTTATCATCTGTTAAACTTGCACGGAATCTATGAAATGCAGAGGCGTTTCGAGGGTTCTTAAGGTGACTGCACAGATAAAAAGAAACTTTGAATTTTCTGCGTTATCTAATGCACATAAAGGGAATGCTAGATTTGCCAGAAAATAATGGGATATTTTATGTAAATTTAAGCCAGATATCGCCTGAATCAAGCCTGTTGTATGAAAGATTGCAAACATTGTAGTCTGGCTCATCAAAGACTACAACCAATTTCGTTGTTTACGCCACCTTTGGCTTGGAATTAAACTAGGGAAAATTTTACGCGCTTCTTAAAATTAATTATTTTTTTCTGTGTGTGCACTAATTTTGTATTCGTACTCAGAGCGTCTATTCAATGATATGATAGAGACGGCTTTCGCTGATGTTCCTCGATTTTCTAACCGTTTTAGTTCGAAACCAACGGGCTAAAAATATCATTATGAGGTGAATTTGACCTGTCACATAAAGTGTTTTTGATCACGAATATCAGTAGCAAGTGTAAGTAGAAGAAGTGCTCTAAAAGAGATATTTCTGAAAAGCACTCTAGAGATATGATGTAGAAGGAAATGTTCGGTCATCACCATAAGGCCCCAAGAGTGGACAGTAATGTTTGGTAGAATGAAAGATATGAAGAGAAAGTATTGATAGTTCCATCAGTGTAAAAAAAGATTTTAAAAATTGAATAGAAGTATTGAAAATTGAACGAAGGGATTGGAAATAGTATGTCCTCGAACCAAGCCCGCATTCTTGCCTCACATCTCCAATGCGGGGTAAGTCAAGGCACAAACGAATCCGCCACCTTGACAGGCCTCTAGAGGTAGTTCACATGACCAATTGGCGGCATTAACCTAGAAGATATTTGTTGATATTTTTTCCAATTAGAACACAAGAAAAAATGAAGAATGATCGTAGATAGATTTGCAGCAATTCCATATACACATCATATGGAAGTAAACTGGAAACAGATATTTTTCAAGAAGATGATAACAGTCTTCCTAGACTTCCTGTGTACCAATCGATAAGCTATCTCGCTAGGGTCAACTGAACTAAATGATAAAATTGATCACGTGAAACTTATTTTCCATACAAATTACTTCCCTGTGAGCTGCACCCATTTGGGAATGAATTTTAGTTCAATATCATGAACATAAATGAAGCGTCCTAAAACAAACAAGTTAACATTGCAAATCGTATCAAGTTCCATACATTGTTGATAATGTTGTATGCGAAGGCTCGTTTTTGTAAAAACTATTTCATGTAAGTTGCTGCTTCGTGTGGGATGAAATACAATTTTACATGCTGTATTATTTACATCACAATGCAAATCTTGAGTTGTCGTCTGTGATAGGCTATAGACATGCACTTAATTTAATCAAACATTTGCTCTTTATTCAGCTACTACTAAAATGTCTCCGCAAACTGTCTACCGAGAGAAAACCTTTTTTTTCCGTTCTTATCACAGAATTTACCTTAATTTTGTTGAATAATCCAAACTGGAGTTGAACTCGACTCGAAAACAACGCAAATATAAAACAAGACGATGCGGACAACTGAGTTCGATTTCCGGCTCCGATTAGGAATTTTTCAATTTCCATGAACATGATTTCTATAATTTTCATTATTAGAAATATGGGACAAACTAAAACAACCGGGACCAGCATAAATGTCCAGGAAGAAATCTAGACAAAATCGTCAAAAGAGCGGATTAAACAGTAAATTTCCTGGAAATGCCAGATTGTGTAATGTTTTTTTGTAAACATGCGTGACGTAGATCTCCAAAAACAACAATCGACAACAGCAGCAAATCACAAGGTGGAATGTTTTCGGTAATTGGTATAGTTTTTAAAGGGTTCGGCTGAAAAATGTCTTTTTGTGCTTTGTTATCATTCGCTTGTTTTTGGAGTTATACGTCACTACCCGAAATCATGGATTGTTTACACATTTTTCGTTACTAATACCGACAAATAACTTACTTTTCACCACCTGCATATACCACATTGGGTCTACAGTTCAGGAAAAGCATCACAGGCTCGGGAAATTTTCTAGTTGACGTTTCTCCACATTTCTCCACATTCAATGACAGGCTAGTTTTGCGTCTCAGCTTTTGAATATTGTTTACATTTGTGTAAGTTTTTTTCTCTCAGAATGCATCGATTAACTGACTTTAAAAAAATAAATCTCGAGTACTTTTTCAAACAGACGTATCTTAGATTCAAACGTTAAATTCTTGAAACCATTAGCACTTTCATGGAAACTCTAGACTAGAGCCATTAACACAAGGAATAACATTTCCCTAACATGATGGTGAAGCTACTTTTCGTGAGAATGCTGGGAGTTTTGAGAAATATACGTTTGAATCTTACTTCCCCTCTTGGTTTACAAAATTAGATACGTCTGTTTGAAAAAGTACTGGAGAAATAACGAAAATCAAGAAAAATCATCTGGAATTACTGGGTAAATCCTTAATGGTGACAGAGGCACAGTAAGAGGAGATTTGCGGAAGATGTAACTAATAGCTAGGCTTTTCCGAAGTTTATATAAATTCATAGTTATCTTATTCAAAAGTTCGATTACATGCGAGAATGGAGCAGTAAGCTTGCTCAAAACTTCGACATGGAACAAGAGCAATTTGAAGAACAAAAAGTGAAACGAAGAGAAGTACTCATCCAGATGGCACCGTTGCAAATATTCAGCTAACGGCTATCGTTAATTATTGAATTACTTAGACCCATCTGGCTCTTGGAGTTTTGCTTCATCAAAATAAGTTCTAACAATTTTAGAATTATTGTATTTGAGTTCACTTTAACGATGCATGTTTTATACCCAGTTGATTCCCTCAAGGCATCCAGGTACTTCCAGCACTCCTGGACAGTGACAGATTTGTTAAGAAACGGTGAAATAATACAACAGATTTGTTCCCAAATAGCATCTGTAGTGTAGCTATCTTGTTAGAATACTCCTTACTTGTTATTAAGTACAAGCAAGGATATTTCGAAATTTTTCCACAAAGAGCATGTTCAATGTCAGCCCCGTCTTCTATTTTGTCGTTTTGGCTAGGAGTTTCTTTTTTTCTTCTCTATATTTTCTTCGTCCAATACTACAGGGATCGAGGATTTGGTAGTTGTCGCAACTAAAAGCAGCAAATAATTGCTTAAATAAGTTACTTACCTAGCTTTTTCCAAACGATAATGTGACCGGTTAACCTCGAGCTAGTCACGAGTAATTGGCATCCCTCTCTTACTAATATACTAAAATTTTATTTGTAACAATATTGAATATCGGCTCCGTAAAGTGTTACACACGCCTGAGCCTAACAATAAACGAACTGATAAACAAAATATTTCTTCCTGGGTTAGCTGTTCATAAAATTTACCTTGACTGTAAAAACCATCCAAATCTTCGAGCACGTCAATGTCGAATAGAACTATTTCGGAACTCACCATTTTAAATGTCCCGGAGTGTAATTTTAATAATTCCCGGAGTAAATCCCACTTCAGGAAAGCAGTAATTTTTGTGTAGACTTAATTCCCGCCAAGGGAATTCAAATCCCGGTCTCAATTTAAAACACACAGGTGCAAAAATCCAGTGACGCTTTTCCCTAACTGTCAACTGGCTTTGAATTCCTACTCCGAATGCGCCCCGTGTAATTGCACCGCTGACCGCTTCAGACCAGCTTAATCATAATCATATCTTCCCACCCCTTCCGGATGAGCAAATCCGGAGGTTACACAATGTAGAGAATTGTCCAATTCCCCATCTCCCCCCAACACAGCCCACAATTCTAACTCCGGCCGGAGTTCAAAGTTCACTGAACTGTTCCAAAAAAAACAAAGTAAGCATTTGACATTTTAGGAAACCCGCGAGAGCAACGCCCCTGCACAACTCAAGCAACAGGTTGCTGAGATAGAGAATCTGCACCACGTGCGTGCGAGCAAGAAGCGTCTTGTGCGATTTTGGCAGTCGTCGTCGTCGTCGCCGTCGTCGCCATCGTCGGTGGTAGATCAATAAACCTCTGCAAATACGTTTCCGGATCGTAATTGCTTCGCGGCAGCGACTCTGATGATGAGCGACATCGCCGTCGTGCCTCCAAAATGGCCCAATAGTTCCTGCTTCTCATTCATGCTGTGCGTCTGGTAGTGGAAATAACGGAAATAGCGGCCGATTCAAGGATAACCAGTCACCGCCGCGCGCCATCACCGGTGGTGATTGGTTTTATTGACGTGAGCGTTCTTTTCTTGTTCCTTGTTCGCCTACTACATATTGCGATCGGCGACAAGTGACGACGGCAATGATGGTGTGTCTGTCTATGCATGCATGCTTGGATCGCAGCGCGTGTGTGTGTGTGCGTGTTCGCAGCGCAGTACGCCACAGCAAGAATTACAGTTAAGCCGATCACTCTTCCTACCCAGCAATGACTTCGATTACGGCCACTGTTGTTGCACTTGTATGGTAGTCCGCTATAATAGCACTCGGCAATAACTCTCCGCACCTCTCAGCGCGACTTTTGTCGGCGTGTTTACTAATCCTGTACAGTGTTTACTTTTTCCATAGATTTTTATCGTGATTGTTGTGTAAATATTCGTATACGACTACTTTTCTACCGCCCGCCCGGACCTGGAAGAAACAGTAGATTTCCGCATACGTAATCAATAATGCCCCGAACGACTCCACAGTCTACACAGGGTGGACGCACACGCTCGGTCCGCTAATCTTTCCTTCTCGTTCGTAAACACATAAACTGTACACAATCTTCGGGCAAAGATTGACTTCTGACAGCCATGGCAGCGAAATACGCAGCAAAAACATATCGACACACGATTAAGCAGGCGGTGATTAAAATCTGCAACGCCATCCGCTTGTCTAATTTCAACAGAACCACCCACCTACTGAGATTTTTTTTATTTCTTTGTCCATACACACACACACATTTCCCACTCCTCCTGTTCACATCTCGAGTCGGACGATGTTCCGTTCGTAAATGCATTTATGACTAACAGCAACGCGCAACGCTGCCCTGTTTTCCTGCTGCATCCTCTCGGCTCATAAATGCACGGCTTCGTTCCGGATATGCATTTCTAGACGTGAAGCGCGCCGAGCAAATTTATATATGCTAATCACTCAGCTATTTTAGCACCATTTAAATTTCTTCAAAACGTTCCCGAGAAATAACTGTTGCCCCCCACCCACCGTGGTTTCTTGTGACTTTTATCTGTACGTCTTTGCATTCCTCCGCACACACTAAGCCCGAACTCGTTCTTCGCCGCCGTTGAGTGCACTTCCTGTTGCCGTACTCAAACGCGAACATGGCAAAAACAGACCGGCCCAAGATCTCGTCGACGAGCGTGCTCGACACTCGGTGCGGCAAGAACGTGAATCATCTGAAATTTCCAGTCCGGTTCTTACGCGACGAGCGGTTATTTTTAAGCCATCGCCGCAAACTGTGCGACTCATATTTCCGTGTCTGCATTCTTCACCCGCTCGCTCGCGACGCTCCATGCCCCCATCGCTTCCCGCCGCCTACTTTGTCGCACATGTGTTCACACACGCGCATACACACAGGGTGGTGTGCCTTCTTATCCCGTATTACCCCACACCAAGGTGGGGAACCGACCGGTGAGGTTAGTCAGCTCATCACAGGCACCAGGCAATAATTAGTATTCATAGAGCTCTCATCTTTTTCTTCCCAACAAAACGACGACGACGACGAGAAATTCTAACTCGCTAATGATGATATCATTATACCAGCTTGTCCGCACTGCAAGCGTATGTGAGAATGTCAAATCTCGCCAGCAGAAGGAAGAGAAAAAAAAACAATCCAGCAAATGACGCATATGATGGTGATGAAACAGCAGAAAAGAACTCCCTGCTTCAAGCAGTCCTCGTCCGCAGGAACGAATTCTTTGTCCGGATTTATTAGTTAAATGTTTAACTGCGCGATCCATTCGCTAGTTGATATTGTCAAATTTAGAGATGTGAAACAAGCGTCCTCATTGCTGGCTGACATCTCAGTTAAAAGTGTTGCCAAGTTTTGTTTAAAAGGAATTACTTCCGCATCTACACGGAGACAAATTCGATAGTGAATTTAACAATTATTTGGGGTTAGGATGGCTATGGCGATATAGTGATTTTGAACCGAATCAATCATAGACATTAAACATAGTTGATCCAACATTTACTAAAATGTCGGACCCTGATCCTTGACCATAGTCAAGAATTTCATGAACGTGGCAAATTCGACCATGGTTATTGTTACCATTATATGCAAAAGTCATCTTGACCGTGATTTAATTGTCGGTACAACCATGCAATTATTCTCAGTGTAGTATTGCTCAATAGAGTAATCCAGGTAACGCCAAAGGATGGTTAAACGTCGTATAACGCGCTCTTGTAGACTGGGGTTTCGAGATGTTTAAGCAAAGAAATTGGTGATAAAAAGTGCATAAAATCGTCGATAATGACGATACTGACCAATTCCATACAGTTTAAAAAATAGCTAGACAGTTATCTATTTTCGTTTCGGATACTACGATGTTTAACCTCACCTCACCTCAGTAAAGCTAAATACTTGGATGCCTCCATAGCCCGGTAGAGTTTCACCAAACCAAAAGACGACGAGTTTGATATCGGCCCAGTCTGAAATTTGACGAATGATCATGAATCTATTTGCCAGGCAATACACATATTTGATAATGGTGTTGGCGTAGAGAGCCCTCAATAGTTATGATTACTGACAACTGTTTCAGAACACTTTATGAGACCCGGAAAAACGCTCACTTAAGGAAGATAAGAATCAATGTCAATTCGAATTCATCGATGTTAATTAGAATTCATGGAAAAATTACCGCTTCAAACAGTGTAGTAGCATTATCTACGATTTGGCTTTGGAGCCTCTTCAAAACCCAAACCTACCTAGCACAAATGTTGCAAACCAGTTAGAAAACATTCAATGTCATTTAATTGAGTCAAAATCAAGCTGCTACTACCAATTGTGGCAGACTTGTGTTACTTGGGACTCATTCGAAAGAGTTGGTTCGGTTTTTACAATGGATCCGGTCTTGGAATGTTTGAAGTGGAAAATTTTCCCGGTTTGCCATCATATATGACAAACTGGGTTCATCTTAATTTTCAAATAGCAACTGAAGGGGTTGTATTTTCTTGTAACGACCGACACAGTTACACCGCTTTCGATCCGGGATGTACAGTCTGAGCTGAAGAAATTACCACGAAAAATTTAATCTAACACTCAGTGGGCCAGTATGGGCATTTTTGTCTTTGAAAAAGTTACACAGACGGGAGCAAGAATCAAACCCTCACTTAAGGGCAATCGTCAGAATCTTAATGCCGTAAATACGAAATTTCCATAATCTTTATGGAACTCTGTGCAATAGATTAGCTATTAAGATAATAAAGATGGTTTGAAAATTCCAACATTTAAAATGTATTTTCAGAAGTATATGTAGCAAGTAAGTTACTTAAGCTTGAAATGGATTTCTCAAATTTTAAGACACTAAGAACCCCAGCAATCCGTAGCAAAGTAAGAGACGGTATTGAAAAGAAACCGGTAGCAGAGGTTGGTTTAGGCTGGTCATATTTAAGCCTTATTTTGCCCATTTTATTGTATTTCGTATAAAAATACGATTCCAATACGGAAATTTGATATTTTACCTATTAATGCAAAGAGCACCGCTCAGGCTGTTCATGTTCACTGAAATTTAAATAAGCATTAAATACCTTGCTATGAACTCTCCTAGCTTCGCCTTATGAAATCATTACTGTTTAGTCTAACATCTCCATTTCTGTGAGCTAGAAAACAAAGTTCTTGTTGATTCTCGGTATGAAAAATACTATAGTAGATAGAGTAGCAGGGAAGCTCACAAAAAGCTCCGAGCATGTACAAAATGACCGTTGCGATCCCGATTATTATAAAAGAGATATCATCTAAAAATATACTGCAGTTGTTCAGCACAAAATACAACTCACATATACATGCAAGCTTTCAACTACGCCTACACTGCTACTCTATCTACTATAGTATTTTTCATACCGAGATTTAACAGTTCTGTAAACTGAAAATCCCGAAATGCCAGCTGTATTTTCCCTCAGTGTTTCCCTGTATTAATGTATTTTCCCTCAGAAATATTACTGGAGTCCTGAATGTTCTATCGTAAGTTGGTGATGATCAACTCTTCTGAAGACCAGTACACTTCCTTTCGAAAACTTGCGAACTTCATCCAAAAGCCGATAGGCTTCACCTAGCTTTAGCTTTTGCCCGCTGTTCCAGATACTTCCACTGGTCTTTTTTGTAGACTTTTTTTACATCTTTCAATCGTCTCCTAATTCACTTCAACAGTCCGGAACTCCAACATTCAAAGGTCCCTAATGAACTACAGCCAGGCTTACCTTTCTTTTTTCAAGATTTTCGTATGAAGTTGAGAACTGACTGTGGTCTTATTCTAGATCTTACTGTACTCCAATGTTTTCTATGGTCTGTTTTTTCAGACTTTCCTAATGCTTTGAGTTTTGCTATAAACTTTTTCATATTTTAGCAACGATATGTAAATATAAATGTGAGGTAGATCTCATATTTAAAAAAAGTTCAACCATTTTTACACCCGATTTCCTTAAAGAAGAGGTTTAATAGAATCCTTGTTGTGAACTTCTATTAGACCTTCGGTAACTTTCCGTACGCTTGACTTGAAACTTTGACGAGGTTTTTTCCTCACACTGGCTTTGGATCTGCATGTGGGTTTTACTATCAACTACTTCCAAAAATCAATATGAAACTAGCGATTTCAAATTAGTTCCCTGTTGTAGAACCCCTTGATCCGAAATACACCTTGAAGTCTGTACCTTGCAATAAATTCATGCGGTTTACGGTACTAGGATGTCCCTGCCCCTGCTATTTCCATAGAATTCAGCTTATTTCCACAACAACATTTTTTGAAGTAAGGCAACATTCTCCCGAGAGTTGCTCAAGATGTTTGCAAGATCTTGCCGTGGATTTTTGAAGCTTCTGATGGCCTTCGTCGTGATTTTTCTTTTACACACTTTGAAACTTCTTCCAGATATTCGGATTTTGTTTCTTCATATTAGCATCAGAATTTATTGCTTGAGTTGATTCACCTTCTTTGACCTATTAACCTATTTGACCATTAAAATGATTTCATAATGATCGATTTGCGCTTGAATGACTGAATTAAACGGCATAGTCGCTTCTCGAACTAACGAGTTGCCACTGACTTCAAACAAATCACACGACTCTTGAACTAACATCAAATGTTGAAACATTTTCTACATAAACTTCAAAAATATTTGTAGAGTAAAGCTAAGAAGGATTATTCAACAGAACCGAACATTTCTAACCTATCTGCTTTCGGCAATAAAGCTGAGCGAACCTTCGCGATCCTGATGATGTTGATGACTTGCTCCGGACGACCGTAGAGTGCCCGCAGCTTAACTGTATTAACCACGCAATGCCGTAGAATGTTGGTAACTACTTATAAAAAACGGCCAGTCAACTGGATCTCCGGTGAAGACAGGAAATTCCTTGGTTACTACTAAGGAAACTAAGGAAACGGCCCCAGGATCCCAAGTGTATTGTGGTGAACCAAACCCGGATTTGGAGTCAACTGTCGAATCTGGGAGCTCCAGAATTTTCAAAGAGTGCAGGGGTTTGTGGAGCAACCCCAGAGTTCTCGGAGATTCCTCATTGAGTACCAGGCCAAAGTTGATGGAAGATATTGAGTACCAGGCCAAAGTTGGTTGAAATTGAAGGGAGTGAATAAGGGGGGCCTAGGACGATTGTTCACTAACAAGCTGTTTGTATGAGAACTTTCGGTAGGTACGTTCGAGTGGCCTACTTCCGAAGGTTTACAGTCCCTTACCACCGATTTCCAGTCATTGCCTAACATATTACCGTTCTGTAGTTCTTCTTGAGTAGACTCCCGAAGACCCCAATCGTCTCCGGAGGCGCACCGCTTCATATTATCGTTCTTTGGCCGCATCCAGTTCGGCCTGCCACGCCCTTTTTTTGTTTTTCTTAAAAAGCGAACCTCGTTATTCAGGTCCTTAACCTGGCATTAAAATTGGAAAACTAGGAAAATTTAAATTAACACACGAGGGCTCGAAGCTGAACAAGCCTGTAAGCCACAGACGAAAAGAAGCTTATCTGTCAAAGGATAAGCTTTTTCTATTGGAATTTAAAGCAATTTGCTCGCGTTTGCTAATTATAGTTTGAATAAGTGAAGTGTTAGTACATTTTGTTAATTTTTCAATTACCAGGCTGGTAATTAAATCCCCAGACTTTCAGTGGGTGGTAGAAGCTTTAGAAGAAACCTGAGGACGGTCGGAAGAAGGAAATATTTAAAGTAAAAGGCTACTGTAAATAGTCCTTAGAAAATGGGTAAACATTTTAAGAAGCTTTTAGTCTGGATTTATGGCTTTCAAATCTTGGATGGGCTCAAGATGAAACAGAATAAAACTAAATATTGAAGTTGTAAAATCAGTGGCCTTAAAACACGGCCGTATAATTGACGCAGAGTTCGTTAAGCCATGTTACCCTCCATAACCGTATGCACTTTTTTGTTTGGCTAAAGATCAACGGCTTAGCGAGTTACATTTATTACAATTTCCTAAGAAACATACAATGCCTCAAAGAATCCATAATAAGCTATGGAAATTCAGGTCCGTTCATGGAAATGCCAGTAAAACGTACTCTTCAAATGGAAAGCCAGTGTTGCACCGGGGTTAGACCGAAAACTAATTGGTACTATCAACTGAGAGCTGATGTCTAAAACTACCGCCATTTCGGCTTGTACCACGTTTATATACTAGAATTGAATAGCATAGTAGACTCAATTCTAGTACTCTAGTAGTAGCTAGACAAGAAGGTCGCGCGAATACAGAATGAAGCAAAACTCATAAAAGTGGGCGGACGTCGGTTATACAATTCGACAGCAGCGTCAAAACGAAATTATGATTTCGCTGCTGAAGCTTCCCGTTTCACTTCCCGTAAAACGGTGTTCCTTTGGTAGCTTACAGCTTTTCTCTATTAGTTTCTAGTTTCTAGTTATGGAAACAACTGTAATGCATTACTATTGACGGAGCAGCAATGTTACCCATATCATCAAAGATACTGGTTTAGCAAATGAAGTACATACTTTTGGTGTTGTTTTCAGTCTTTCAACACAACACCAAAAGTATGTACTTTAGTTGCTAAAGATCAGAGAGCTCTAGCGAGAATAATTTATATGCAATTTTTTAAAAAACGACCAACTCGCCACTCTCGACTGTCCAGTCAAACAATCCAGAATGTGCAATGGTAATCCAGCTTCGACAATGAAAATGTCAGTAAATCAAGTCAGTTTAGTGTCAGTTTGAAAATTGAAATCGTCCTCCTACAAATGACAGTTGATATTAATCCTTTTTCGGTTCTATCAGATTTTCTCGAATAGTAGAACACCATCATGTGCGTTATTCACTCCGGTCAAAAGTTTGTTCAACGTCTTAAATTCTAAATTTCATCACTGCAGTCAAATAGGCAGCGAAACTGGCACCACTGCACGTATTCTTTGGAAAATGTGCAACCAATGAAGACGTCCTAAACCCAAAAAAATAATCACATAATCAGTGGAAAATATCCACTAGAAATTCACTTAACTTTCATAGAAGTTTGAAAATGTGGAAAATGCTTTGCAAAACAAAGTGAATTTTATGGGTCCAGTGAAATTTAAATGATTATATAAGTAGAAATTCGTTTTGTATGTAATATTCATGAAAAATTCACTTAATTTAGTTTTGGAAAATATCTACTTGTGTTTCCAGTAGTAGCTAAGTGAAATATTTTTTCAGTGTATTTCTGCTCGAGTATAGGGCCATTCGTGAAGCCGGATGGAGAGATAATGCCGCTGATTGCTGCGAATGTATCCTGATGTTAACGGTGGCACATTTAGCAGAAGCGTTCCAGCAATCTCAAATCCCTCTAATTTATCTCGATTAATTCGTGATTAGGGCCTAAAAGCCATGTTTAAACAACGACTTTAAATGTTGATCTCTCATGAATCACGAGAATCCAACGCTATCCAACTGCTCCATGCGGTAGAACTAAAACTCCTATCTGATGCTGCTCCAAATTCACGAGAGTTTCAAAATTCATCAGAAATCGACGTTTTAAGTCATTGATTACAATTGACTTTTACGCTCTTATCATGAGACTTACTCGAGATATAACGAATCTTAGAATGTACGCGCAAAATGGAACACACTCACAGTCGGTTTGAGGCCTCCATCCGTGCTAGGAGAAAAATTCTATTGTTATACCGACAATTAAATCAGGGTCAAAATTACTATTGCTATAATGGTAACAATAACCACGAAAATGGACGAATTCACCACGTTCATGGCATTCTTGACTATGATCCTGGTAACAAGGGCTATTCCGACATTATGGCAAGTGTTGAATCAACTATTTTTGTTTTGAGTTGTTTTGAGCATGATCATAGTCGGTTGAAAATCACTATACACATCCAATAGTCGTCCTAACCCCTAATAATGGTCAAATTGACTATTAAATTTGTCTCTGTGTAGTCTGAGTAAGGAAAGACAGTGATTGCAAATGTATTGACAATGTGAATACTTGCCAATTGCCGATTATGTGATTTATTTTAGGGTGTATTCTTGCTTGTGTTCGGAATCATGACCAGCACTCACGAACGTTTTTCGTGTACTACAGAAAGCGAGTTACAGAAGTAGTTTCAATTTTATTTTCGAAACGACCCTAATGTTAACTGTAACATGGCTTTACTCCAGTACAAGTAGACGAAGATCGTCAAAATCTGATATTTCAACTTTGATTTATCAGTGTTGAACTCTTCCGTACTGGCTTCTGAACTTTTTAATCAAAGAGATATGTTTTAAAAACATGAACATTCATATAAATATTTTAAAATTGCCCACAACAACAGAAATAACGAAAGTTTTAAAACAGATTTATGATGCAATTCCTCCTTCATTTTCAAATGACAATTCCTATCGAAGCAACCCCACTGTCGGAGCAACGTAACTAATTGGTAAGGATCCGCCGCCTACTTCGAAACAGCGGAAATAATCAACATTCTAAATTCCAAAAACCAAACATTTCCCATTCTGTCTCCACCAATGGCTCGCTAAAGGATTGTTTTTTGTTTTGCTTCAAGTATCCTAGTATCGTCTCGCTGGGTAGCACCATTCTCTTCCTGGATTCCGATTCTTTCCTACTGCCGTCTTCTTCAGCGGCGCGTTTCTAACTTGATTGCATCAACACAGCGTCGCTACCCCACCAGGCAGACAACAACAACAACAACAAAAAAGCACAACCCCAGCACACACGTTAATAAGCGAATTTGCTAATTCAAAGGTATATTATTCATTCTCTTGCCCGCGGCCGAGCTTCCGCCATCACCTACTCGATATAAATCGCGCTCACTCGCTTGAGTCATTCCGTGTCCGCTTCCTCTTCGGCTTATGGCTTTTGCAATGGTACGGCACACACGCCATCCGCCGCCGCGCGCCGTCACTGTCGCGTTGTAGGGTATATCCGTGTACATACAATTACGAACGAGATTTGGTGTACTTTTTTTCTTCTTGTTATTTTTCGCCCAACTTCCAGCTCTCTTACGTAAAAATCCCTCCTTGCAAATACCCTTATTCAGAAATATACACAAACAAAATAAAGAATGAGCGCTCCTCAAGTTGCGAGAAAAATATCAATTTTTTCTCATCTCTCTGGCGGCGGCGGCGGCGGCGGCAAGTTGTTGCGTTGCTCTTCGGATGCTCTGTCACCGCCGCCAACTAAGACCTGGTACCGGTGTTTTTTTTCTGTTTTTTTTTTTGTTGTTACCGATCATCATGCTTATTCGGCTTGTACCGTTTTGGCCAGTTTTCTCGTGCAATCATCTCACTCATCTCGCGTCGTGCACGCCGCCATCGTTGTGCGAAGTGCGAAGACACTCTCCAACTCTCGCGACCGGTGATTTCCTCGCGCTCGCTCAACCCAAGAGAGCGACGAGAAGGAACCGTTTGTTGTGCAGTCGTTTTGTGTGTGTGTGTTTATCATTTCGTAAGAATAAGTGCTTTGGTTCACATCCGCCACCCCCCTCCCACTTCGCGAGCGCAACAGCTGAGAGTACGAAAACACTCGGCGCTCGTTCGTTTGTGCTGGATCTGCCTAACTACCCACCTATACCCATGTACCTACCAGCCTACTGTGATGTCTTAAATTGTTGTCGTGTAAAACACTCTCGTAACAGTAGAGGGGCATGAATATGCGAATGTGAGAATGGCGTGTACTGTTTTCGCGTAAGTGAAGCCGGAAATAACTTATTTGCAATTTGACCTCGACAGAATGTGTCTAACTCTTGTTTGCCGTGCGCATCTTCGCTGCGGCTGTGTCGACGTCTTCGGCAGCGAGTCAGTCAGTTCATTCGCTGTTTTGTTTTGTTGTGTATTTTGGGGGCTGTTTTGCATCCTTCCCAAATCCCGTTCAAAGCGAAGAACGACCACACAAGCGCGGCTCACAGACACCTCAGAACGGAATTTTAATTTTCTTGCCATGTTTTTTGTACCGCCATTCGTTCGATTGTTCCCTGTCTCCTCTGTCATCGCCGTTACGCCCGGACGTTACGCCTGTGTTACGCATTGCACTTCACCGATTCTGCCCGCTCGTCGCTCGCACTGATTAATCATCTTTCGCATTTGCGATAAGCCGCCCGCTGAAGTCCCCCTTCGGCCCTAGATTACGTTATCGCGCGAGCTTCGTATTGTTATGGAAATTAAACGGCTCGCAGCAGCCCTAGCTATAAATTGTCAATTCCGGGGTTAATATCAGGAATTATTTCTGCCACACAAAGCAAATTAATTGCTCATTTTCCTGTTGCCTTCTCGCTCGCCTACTACGACTACCGTCGAGGGGGTCGTGATCCGCGTCGCTGTTTCCCGCAATAATCGCTTCATAAATATATTGATTCAGAAGCGCGGAATAACAACAGAGAAAAAAAGTCCGCACCCGATATCACTCTTACTCTATAAATAGTATAGGAAAAAGTGTATACACATAACAACAATAACGGACAGACAGGCAGTTTAACATCGAAGAAAAAATATTGACTCGGGTTTGTGTTTTTCCTACTACTATTTCCCGCTTGCTACGATTGCTGGCTGATATGGAATGCATTTGTTTGCTCGTGTACATATACGGTGACCTCTCCCCTGCTCCCCTACTGCTAGGACAGCTGAACGAGCCCCAATTCCGTTCCGGAAGGGGGTTTCCTGGGAGGCGGAAATACGCCACTGCCAATATCCCCCGAAGCCCCACCCCAAAAACCCAAACAACCCGTCGCATTCCCTGATCGGTATTTATAGATTTAGTAAGAGTAATATCCGGTTGGCGATATAAATTGAGGAAATTGATTTTTGATCTCTCTTCTCGGGCACGTCCGGCCCCAACATCATCTGTGGACATGGAGAGCGTTCCCCAAAATGTCGAACGTTCGCAAACACAAAATGTTAATCCTCGTTCCCGACTGGCTCACTCCGAGAAAAAACCCATCAGAAAAGAGTAGCTGGTTATTATTTTAAATGGACCGACAAGTTAATTAGGGAAGGCAGCAGCAGCAAGCAAATTCCTTAAACCGTCACATGGCCGACCTGGGGACCGGTGAAAGATGCTCGACAAAGATAAACGACCGACAGTCAGGAAGAGAGGCGAAGCAACAAAAAAAAATCACACAACCAATTCTGACCAGGCCGAGGAGCAACGTGCATCGAAAATTGAAATATTTAATTTTATTCGCCATTTCCGCTTCCAATCTTCGAAGCCAGTTAAGAATGCTTAAATCCCACTTATGGAGCCATAATTTATGCTCGCAGAAAAGCGAAGCAAGCGCTGCAAATGGTTCACATCAAATCAATAATAAAAAACTCGATCTCAGCAACCGAACAAATTTGCGCACCCAAATCCTCCAAACCTGCGCCAAATGCCTTCTTCCAATGGCCTAAGTATTTCATCGCGCAGCGGACCGGAAAAACCCACCGGGGCCAGCTAATTACCATACCGAATTTGGCACGTTCCTACCTTCGCAATGGCAAATACCTGTGCTGTGCCCGAGTGCCTAGAGTGCCTAGAGGAAGAGAATGTCGTAAACGAGCGAAAATTCTTCGTGTCTCAGGCCGCCGTGTTCTTCTTATGACGCGAGCGCGCGTGTATGGAGGGGGGAGGGGGGTGGGTTGAATGGTTGTTGTTTGGCCCGCGGCCGATTTGGAAGGCGTATTGGCCGCCGCTTGTTATTAATAGCCAGTAATTAATTCCGGTCCCGAAAACGTGAACCGGGTGATTTCCTGTTTCGGCGGAATCTCGTTTTCCCTGCGCATTGGGTTTTAGAAGTGCGCGCGCGTGTTTGTGTTTCGGATCGGGTTGGAGGGGTGCGAAACTGCTTTGCGTACCCGTCACAGCTGGGCGGCGGACAATTCGCGCCAGCACGTGAGGAGAGATTTTTCGGAATTGTTCGGGTGGTGGATTTGGGGTCGGAAACGGGGGCATTGGAGTACTTACATGAACGGGGGCATTCAAAGCACAGATGCTGGTCAGCAGTTCTGGAATTGAAACGGAAAACGAAATTGTTAGGTCATACATAGTAGGCATTGCAAGATGAACAACCATGCGATTACATGAGAGTTTTAGTTTTGTTTAATTCTGAAAATTTCCACATGAGGGCAGCACTATAATAAACGGGATTATAGTCAAAATCGCTAAGATAAGTGAGAGAATCGAAACGTCATTTGACATTTGATTTTGTGACAAGCTTTTGCTCATACGCAACGTTGCCGCATTGCGTGTTGCTACGAATGTACAAATCTGATTTCTCCCTTTTCCGTGCCTATAGGATCAAGTGAAATCCAACATATTGATGCCCCACATCGCAAATTTTAAGCTGTCCCATGAAAAAGTCCATATTGAGGATATGCATTGGACGTTTGTATGAACACTACCGGTGAAATTGGTCACCAAATAGGTCTTCGGGGAGTAGTTTTTTGATAATGAACAGCTCATTAAGGTACATTCTGGAAATATTTGATGAGTACCACGATCATAAATAGTTGCACCAATTGATTATGACTATAACAAGTTACTTTCATGTTATCTCAACGCAATGGAAACAAGTGGGCTACTGGGATGTAGACCTTACAGTCCCCTATGGTCACGAGACACAAATGACGTTGCGATCGTCGCTTCCTCTACTTCCAAAACTTGTATAATACTGTCGAGATTAAATTTCAACTGTAGTTGATAGAAACTTGTAACAAAATTCACTTTACTAAATTTTCCTTTTCTTTCTCTTTGCAGGTATTAAACAATTCTTCAATCGCGGAGCCACGCTTCCTTTTAACATCTGAAAAAATAGGAATAATCTGTATCCCAGACTCAACCGCAAATTTGACAAAAGGTATTTGGTGATTTCCAGGCAACTTATAACAAAAGATACAGTGCTGTGTGCTCTTCACGCATTTTAGATTACCAATAGGTATCTTCTGTATTTACCGGTTGAAAGTCTCTTTAATAACAAAATCGAATCTCTCTTCTGTATTTTGCCGGTTGATACGCTTTTTCAGTGAAAACAATCAAAGCAAGGCGTTCGAAAAGTTTTACCAGAAAATGATCGTTTCCTACCCAAGTAACACTAAACTATTCAGAGTAATTGCAACAAGTTTATTGTGACTGAATTGAGTCACGTTGAAGTTACTATAACCGATTTGTAACAGGAGTGCTTTTAAGGTAGCTCCCACATAAGTATGACACGGGCAACCCCGTACCTGAATTTGATCTGGTACTTTGCGTTTCGGATTTACCGATGAACTGGAAAATTTAGTTTCAATTTAAAAATATTTAGAGAAAATTTTGCTCATTGACATTCTGATGAAAATACTAAGTCGAACAAATACAAATTTGGGGTTATTTATTTCGATAGTTTAGAAACTGACCCGACATTTATCTTAAATTGACATTCTTGTATGTGTCTCGACTTGTACGTTCAAGTCATGTTCCATCTTCTCTGTAGTCTTCGGTTTTTTATCAACTGGTGTTGAATGTAACTCAAGTGACATTTCAGGTAGACAATGATACAAGAAACAACCCCTTTCTACAGAATTGAATGGAATTGAGCCCTTCGATAGCATACGAAAATTTGCAGCACTGATCGCTAGTTACGACGGCCGCTAGTTACCAAAATGTTGGTGTTTAGAAGTAGACCTAAAGCTAGAGGTAGTTTGGATGGCATGTCACTGCTTAACTCACTGAATGATCATCGTCACTTCACTCGACACACGGGAAATAATGGGTTCTTCTAAACGAGAAAAACAGGTCATGATTTCATGAATATGTTGCGTTTTCGTGTTATGAATGTGCATATTCATGACATAATAGTTTCCCGCCGCAATGAAATCATGAATAAATCAGGTCAAACCCATGAGCGAATACCTGATACTGAAAACTTTATTCATGACTCTGGCAAATCTTTTTTATCGACTCTGAATGTAAGCAAAAACATAAATCCACCGTAATCAAGCAAACTGTTTCAAATGATCATCGTCGTCAAGATGGGTTACTATTCGATTCAAAAACCAAATTATTTAAATTAATTTTTTTGGCACGTATCTCAAAACTAAACCCAGGGTTCTGAATAGTTTATATCTTCGTTTTTATCTTCAGTTAATGGCAAATTACAATCTTACTTTGAAAATGTTCATTTTGGAAAGACGACGTTCGAAATCATAAATTACTATTTCAGATAATTTCTCACTAAAAAAATATGTCAAATTGTAACTCAATTTTGTTTTTCAAGAGAAAGTAGATATTCATCCTTTTAACACAAATCTTTGATAGGTGTTACCGGTTCCAAAGTAAGATCTTGAAAACTTCGGCTCAAATCCCGGTGGTAACTTTTTGTTTTACAACTAAATCCCTTTTGAAAAGATTTTCTTTTAATTCTTTGAATTGTTTGCAATTGAATACATTACATCCTGTTGCAAAAACCTATCCGATTTTTGTATGAATGATGATGAATGCGCTCAACATAGCGGCATCTTGTCTATATGAGCACCAAGTTCACTGCACGACGCCCAGACAACCAAAATGCACGTATATTGCAAGTAAACAAATCGTATAGAATGCAAAAAATATGGCTTATACATGCAAAAGTGGAGGCCATATACGTGCAAATTCAAATGTTTTCTTAAACGCGTTGATTTGATATCATATGCGATTGAATAAGTAATAACAAACTCGATTTAAAAGGGTTAGCGATGTATATCCGATTTCGTTTGTGACGCAGTACGATGAATAAACGACACATCGTATAGAAGTCTAAAATTTGCATAATACGATAAAGGCCACAATTAATTGCGATTTTGACGAAAATTATAGGAATGTACGAATTTGAATAATCTTATACGACTCGTGGTTGTCTGGGCGGATCAAAACACGATTTTAACGAACAATTTCTACAAACCTGCTGTTAAGGAGGTGTTGAAAACTAGTTATAAACATTCAGAAATTCGCAAATTTTAAAAATAATGTTTTTCATTACAGCCTACACACTCTGATTGTTCCACAGAAATCTGTAAAATTTTACCGAATTCTCAACAGCTGAATGTTCAATAATCTGATTTAACGGATTTCGGCGAAATCTTACAATAATCTGTAAAGAAAAATTACCAGAATTTGTCAATTTTTTTCGAAATCCCTCCAATCGGATTACCGAACGTTCGACTGTTGAGAATTCGGTATAATTTTACAGATTTATATTGAATAACCTAAGTGTGTAACATGTCCAAGTATCAACGAATTCAACAAATTAATCAGATTGCTGATTTCGGTAAAAATGATCGTATTTTAGCCACTGCACTGTGGTTTTTGTGCACTTCCTGGATACTGTTGACTTGAAGTCTGACATTTTGTGGGCCACTGCACCTACTTTTTGAGGGTTCCGCTTGACGATTGCCCAGTAGCGTTCGTTCGGTCGTAGCTTGGGACAGTTTGGTGGGTTGATAGCTTTTTCAACGAAATCAATGTTGATATCGGAAAACCACTGTAGCGTTGATCTGGCCGAGACCATAATAGAGGAGGAATCTTATGCTACTGATAGTGAAAGTGAAAGCAACCTATTTTGCAAGCACTCTTTTTCGTAAATTTCAGTATTTGTTGTTTATTGACAGCATCTTCTCACCGAATTTTCTCGTCGCAAGAGTCGTATTTGCAATGTACGTCTCATCGTACATCAAAACCCACTGGGAGAAATTGTCCAAAAAAAACAGTTGTACATTCTGGTCCGGAGATTGCTTTGGTAATTTTTGCTTCCTGTTTGTCTTCAAATCATTTCTTTTCTTGATCCGCTGAATGCATCCCAATGCAGGTCCTGTATTTTTTGGGTCAACTCCCGAGTAGAGGGATTTTCGTCATTTCTCTAGTAGCTTTGTTCTTCTGAATATAATCAACGACTTTTGGGTCAAATTCGAGATTGCTGAAACCGAGTATTCGTCCAGTTCTCAGCAGATCCTGCAGGGTGTACTGCTCACTATACTTTCCAGTTACCCGTATTACATTTGCTAGATACACTTTGACCTTTTTGCCAATCTCATTGTACGTTACATCCTTCTCAGTACACCAAGTATGTATAATTTTTGTTCGTACTTCAATCCGCGAAACTTAGCAAAAAAATTGATAATGATAATGAGATGAAACGAACCGAAATAGGCTTTTTGACATGTAAAAAAAATCGTTACACAAATACACACTAAATTAATATGCACGAGGAAAACTAGGAAAATTTGAATTAATACTTCACTTGATCACTTCACTTGATCGAAGTGAGAAAACAAAGAATATATTGACCCAACAAACATCAATGCTGAATAACTGTTTGTTTCAACAAATTTGGAGAACTCGTTCAGCTTTTTCTTCTAGAAAGCTGAATAACTTCTCTAAATTTGATTGAACAAGCTGTTATTCGACACTGTTGTTTGTTGGTGGCCTTTTGTATTAGATAGAGGAAGGTAATTACACTCTGTTCTATTTTAACGCGATTTGTAAGGTTAAAAAAAATCGTCAAAAACATGTAATGCATGTTTGGAATTATAGTATATATTATCGCTCCACTCCCACATTCCCAGCGGCCTATTTGTACACGACCTCTGTTCCGCTGAAAAACTTATCCGGAGACAACATCTTTCCAACTTAAAACATTTTGAACTTCTAGTCAGCATTCCGACCTGTTGACCGATTGAACAACATTGTCCAAGACAGAAATATTCTATCTGGTCAGGATACCAAGATATAGTATATTCCTGAAAATAATTAGCAAACAAGCGCCGCTTGGACGGTGAACTGCTAGTCACCATTCAAACAGTCTAGACCCACTGAGCAACATTGTCGAAGTCAGAAACATTAGAAGATAAAGCATATTCCTGAAAATAATTTAGACACAAGCGCCGCGTAGTGAGAGAATCCTAAACTGTTCGCTGGTGTGAACTGCTGGTCATCAATCAAACAGTTCCACTGAACAACATTGTCGAAGTCAGAAATATTCTATCTGGTCAGGGTACCAAGATATAGCATATTCCTACTAAATAATTAGCACACTAGCGCCACGAAGTGGGAATATTGTGAACTGCTGTTCATAATTTAAATGGTTTTGGTTCACTGAACAAAATTGTCGAAGACAGAAACATTCTATCTGGTTAGGATAACAAGATATAGCATATGCCTGAAATTAATTAATTTGGACACAAGCGCCGCCTAGTGAGCGAATCCTAAACTGTTCGCCAATGAAAAGGCCTTGACCTACTGAATAACTTTGCTGATCGATGCTTTCGTAACGAATCTAAAATGCGTCTGATCTTTTCGAATTCCACTGACTTTCACTGCTTACCTAGAGCTGCTTGATTTCTTCGGTAGATGTTTGATGTTTGAGGTTTATACAACCTACACGTATGTAAGTTTTGCATTTTCTGCGTTATCTAATGCACATAAAGAGAATGCTAGGTTTGGCAGAAAATAATGGGATATATCATGAGAATTTTAGCCAGATAACGCCTGAATCTAGTCTGTTGTATGAAAGATTGCAAACATTGTTGTATGGCGCATGAAATATTGCAAACAATTTCGTTGCTTACGCCTCCTTTGAGTTGGAATTTAACGAGGGAAAATTTTACGCGCTTGTTAAAATTAATTATTTTTTTCTGTGTACCATCCAATATTTTTGTTCGGTTAGATCCCGATGGCAGGAGGAATATGTAAGTCAGGCTTGTTTTTTATCAGCTAATGGTTTTAAAAAAACCATCGTTTCCAAACGCAAGTACCTTCACCATGAAAATAATCCTGCTTAATCTTGTGCAAACGATATAAAACAGATTCCAAAAGCAAACGCAATTCCTCAAACTGCTCGAACAATTCATTTGCATAATTAACATGCATAATTAACACTGCTTGGCGACAAATTCATTCATCGATTCCAGAATCAAACTGTTGACTTCTGTTCATTTGATCAACGTATGACGGAGACAGGGGAGAGGGCAGAATTGTCCGGCTCTGTGGCAAAATACGTTAATATGTGGCAACGTTGCGAATGAGCCCAAGGTGTAAATATGACTACGTATTGAGAAAGCAGTTTGCAGTCAATTTCTCAACTCACAAAACGCTACTGCTACAAAATAATCTAATAACTAGATGATGATCCTTCAGAACGTTCTAGGGAGTATATTTGAACAGTCAAGATTCCACTAAGTTTTACAGAAAAATTGCACCATTGAATTGTGCTAACGATTCATTTGCCTCTTGCTGGTGTTTTTCTAATTCCATCGTATGCATGTTTTGCAATATTTCTTAGCGTCTATGAAATTCTTGAAAACAAATGGAAATCTCAATCGAAAATCAAAATTTAAAATAATTGAATAAAAACAAAATAACAGAGAACTAATTCGCCGAGTTTGATTCGGTTGAGCAGAAAATACGAAAGATGTTGGCTTACATGATTCAATTTGATCAATTTAATTCTAAATCCTATAGAGTTTGTGCTGTTTCGTGCAACCTGTAATTAGAACTGAGAAGAAAAATTAGTATTTGCCATTTAATTCCAACTACATTTGCTTATCTTGACAGATAAGCAAAGGTAGTTGGAATTAAATGGAAAATACTAATTTTTCTTTTCATTTCTATTTCAATTCTATTTAATCTAATCGTTATCTTATAAATTACACAGCTCGTAAAGTAGTGTACATTTCTGTGCAATATCATGCACACAAATGGAGCTTGACGCCTACCTACAAGTTTACATTATTATGTGTTTAAATTTCTGAGATGTTTCAAACATTATCTTAAACGTTGTACGCAAAAGCCCATCTTTCATAGAAATATTTCTTGCAAGTTGCGGTTTAATGTGGAATGAAAGAAGAATTTTACACGCATCAAAATTACATCAGAATGAAAATTCAGATTTTTTTCGTTGAACATTGAAAATATTTTTCCATAAATGTGATAGAAATTTTACCAAACAACATAATTATTTGACTTTCTTCATATAAGTGCTATCAGACACAGTTTCAACAGTGTCTCAGTAACAATCAACTTTCGAAAAAGACATATTTAGGCTATTTATAACAATTCAAACTCACTCTCCAGAACCCACTTCTTAACTGCCAATCATCAAAGCATTTAAAAAAAAACAAAAAACCAACGCTTACTTGGATTCGCCGCGATTATTAAAAACAAAAACCACTCATCCGCCTTCCAACTGACGACATCGCGAAGTGCATCGCGAAAAACACAAAAAAAAAGCAATCCAGGAAAGAGGAAACCCAACAGATCGGATATTAAAGGCAGCTCCACGTCTCGAGTGCTTCTTCCTCTTCTTCAACATCATCTTCGGCGGCATGGCCGTTCGTCGTCGTCACAACAAAGCCCGAGAGGCAATCAAGATAAAATACTCCGTATTGACTTCGATGTTTGGGGCGGAGCGCGAACCCGACAGCGGCGGATGGGAATCCAAATTCCGTTCCGTTCCTGCTTCTTTTCCACAAAGTAGAAGCGCCAAAAGCTTCTTGTCGTTGGGAAAAACTCCGCGATGAAAACCGAAAAGATAAGCGGATCTCGTCCGTTGTGATGTTCGTCTATCGGTCGGGTCGGTCGGTCGGTGGATGGAGAAGGCAGGAGCATTAAATCGATTGGCAATGACATTGAATCGTTAATTGTCTCCCGTCGTAGGCTCTACTATGTGTCTGCTGCTCAAGTGTGTGTGTGTGGCTAAGAGTGGGACCGGAAGAGAGAGGTGAAAGCAGTGCCGAGTGGAAGAGCGCGCGCGGTGAAAGCCGTTAACTTTTTTTTCCGAGAGCATCGTTGCGGTGCATCTTGAGCACACCATCCGGTTGACGATTCAGGCAGCCCTTGCACTGGAAGGTTATGATTTTATCATCGATACTCGGTGATTACAGCGATACGGTTATCTTAACTTGTTCTCGTTGCCGTTACTTTACTGAGACCGGTGACTTCCTGTCGTCAAGGTAGCCGTGATAACAACTTGATTTTCTTCACGATCTATTGAGAACAACGGTGATTTGACTGAATCAAGTAGGCGTCGACTGTGACTACTGTCAGTGACTCACAGCGTCAAATTGGGACATAGGCGTGCGTAACATGCTTCGCGGGAGGTCTCTCTGATAAATGCCGTGTGTGAGCGGCGAAAGGAAGCCACGCGAGTCGACAAACGTAAGCGCAAGCCAATCGCTTACTAATCGGGTGTGTTTGTGTGTGTGTCTATATGTGGAGGGAAAAAAAGCTGTTATCCGACTTGCAAGGCAAGCAACTGCGAATGCTATTACTTAATCATATTATGAATTTAAAATTTTGACCGACTTTCGAGGTTTGCTTTCTTTCCTTCCTTCATCGAACCCGTCTCGTGTGTGTGCACTTGGAGCTGCAACCGGTCGAAAGAGACAACGCGTCGCGTCGCGTTATGTGCACCCGCCGAGAGACCCGAAAAGTGTGACACGACCTGTTGGCGGAGGAGCGCGGTAGCCGAGTGGCGATACGGATCGCGGCGAGAAAAAGTGAAAATGATGTAACGGCCTACACTACAAAACGGTCCACCGGGCCCGAGCAACAAGCCCAAGAGGGTAAACGCTGAGAAACAATGCCTCCGCCCCGCTCGGCCTCCCGCTTCCATGCTTGCGCTGTGCTCTCTGACGTAACGCGTTGCTCCACGATGGAAGATCGCTCGGTTTTGTAAACATAACCTATCTCTCGGCCGGAATCGTGCCCCGCGCCATCCGTAAGTTGGCCAGCGAGACCGGCACTGCCTGGCTGTGAGAAGCAGCGAAGAAAAAGCATTAAATAACATACATACCTACATAATAAAATTTATTATTGAAATAAGGCAGGCAACCGACGCAAACGAGCTGGTTGTCGGTGGTTGTTTGTTGGCGAGGAGCGGGAGGAGGAGGTGGAGGCAAGTAGCAGCAACGACGAGCAAACCGAGAGACGTGAGATAATAAAGGCGATAAAATCTCTTAAATAACTTGACTCGAAGCAGTCTGTCAGTGGTGTTTCGGGGGAGATTTGAGCGAGCCAGGAAATTTCCCATCTCTTGAAGCAACATGCTGCCGGGAATTGCAGGCAACCAACAACGGAGCGACGAGCGCGACACCGTTTGACATTTCAATTTAGAATATTCATCGAGCGAAATAAATAATAACAAAGGCGACGACGACGACGACGACGACGGAGTGCTGACGGTAACGGACAATCTCCCGAAGCCAAGCGTGAAGCGAAGTAATGCGGAAATGAACATTTTTTTCCTATGTACGTACATATATTCGAACAACGCGAGTCACACTTAGGGTTGCCGCATTATTTTTCGCTTCCATCTCTAATTTTTGTCAAAACAATCTCTTAAAGGCTAATTTTAACAAGCGCGTATTCCAAGCCAAAGAAGGCGTAAACAACGAAATTGTTTGCAATCTTTCATGCGCCATACAACAATATTTCAAATCTTAGAGAGGCTAGATTCAGGCGTTATTTGGCTAAAATTTACATGAAATATCCCATTATGTTCTGCAAAATCTAGCATTCCCTTAACGTGCATTAGATTATGCAGAAAATTCAATGTTTCTTTTCATCTGTGGCTGCAGAAAAACTTGGCCTAAATCTTTGCATCAAACTTTGGTGTTGTAAAAGCAGAATGAAAACTTTTCAGGAGCCTGAATTTTAATGTAGTTCTTTTTTATAATTGCTTTTAAGTTGAATGCAGAAAAAAACAGGCCAAAACACAATCATTTATGTTGATTAACTGATACAAAACGGTATCTTCTATATATATAACACAGAGTGGCATACGTAAGCCCACGCATAACTCGAGAACGGATCGTCCGATTTAAGTTACCTTTTTTGTGTTCTGTTCGGCTACGTCCGAGGAACATTTATAAAAAAAGAAAGTTGGCCAAATTTATAGAAAAATTAAAAAAAATGGAAAATGATAGAATATCAATACATACAGGGGATTGACAAAATGATCGGGGCAAGCAAATTTTCGATATACTTGGAGTGATCTAACTTCATGAAATATTAACCGATTTAGTTACGCCCAGTAGCATTTGACTGGAAAATTGATATAGTTTTATATATTGGCATCATAATCTGCCGTGGCCACCGGACACCGGAGGTGTTCCGGAGTTGTTATCTCACATGTTGACTTTGTGATGCGATTTTGTACAAGATATCGTTGTCAAATATTTTGTGCAGTAAACACACATAAAAACAACATATTTATCAAGCAAATGAAATATCGATTTCAAGAATCGGCCTTAAGTTTACTGAGATATGGCCATTTCCTTGAAACAGGTCCTGATAAAGGGTCCTGGATACGGTTAACTCTTTATTTTACTCGAAACATGCCATGTGCCAGCTCATTCTTCTTGGTTTTTCACCAAAAACCTTATTATATTCTGTGGATCCTTGACCATGTTGGCCACTCCCGGAACCACCAGAACGTCCCCGGGGGAACCTGTAGTAGGGACTAGTTAGGCATTTATCCCAAAACATGGCGTGCGGAAGCTCTATCTTCATGATTTTGCATAAATATGATATTGATAAACTTCAGAAGGCCTTTGGATACATTAACCACTCTCGGCACCACCGGAACATCCCTGGGTGAACCTGCAGAACCTCCAAAACATGCCGTACGGCAGCTCTATGTTTATGATTTTTCATAATTATGATTTTGATAGTCTCCCGGAACATTTTTGGAGGACCCAATAGTAAGGATCCATTACAATTTTACCACAAAATATGGACTATAAGATTCACGGGCTAGCCTGATTCAGCTTCCAGATACCTCTGAGGATCAATTCGTATAGCTTTGGTTCGGATAAGCAAGCTATAATTCGATTGAGTATCCGCTTTCAGGACGGCTTCAATCCCCCTGGGAATGGAGATTTAGAAGGTTTGAATGACGTCCAGTGGTATTCCGGGGGCCATGGCCAACTATGTAACCGAGTAAACTACAATAATTTTCAAATTGAATGCACTTGGCGAAATTAAATCGGACAATATTTTATGAAGCAAGAGCACTACAAAGTTGATCAAAATTTGCCTGTTCCGATCATTTTGTCTATCCTCTGTATATATGGTTAGGTTTGTTTTTTTTTTTTTTTTTATAGAGGTATCCTTGACATGGATCGTAGACGACGTTGATAGTCTATCTGACATTGTGCAATTTCACAGGAGTCCTTATTACTCTGCTGTTGGTAAAGTTGATACTGCATTCCAATTACTTTTTGAGCGTTAATAATTAGACTTTCAATAAAGTGTATTATTTGTGAACGATCACTCATGTGAAGCTCAGCGTGTTTTCGATAATTTCGGAAATATTTGTGCAATCAGTGAGGTACTGCAATCAATTTGATAGCCGTTATATGTCTGAACTGATGAAAAATCAAAACAATCCGAATATGTACTTCCGTCTTTTTACACTATTTTTCGACTTTTCTACGCTCCCGATGAAAACACTGGATGAAAATAACGTTTGCCTTAAGCTTTCATATTTGTCGCGATATGTAAAGAAGCTACAATTGACGACCAATATGCGAGTTGCCTTGCAAAACGATCCATCTACCGAGATTTTCTCGAATCAATTTTTGACAATTGACAATGGAGAAGTACCAGTTGAGGACGTTCCCGCCGAATTTCTGTCATTTCACAACAACGAAAAAGGAACTCATTACGAGTGTTTTCCCAAACATTGTCCAGAATTATAAGAACCATGATTTGTTGAGTGCACGTGCGAATATTGGGAGCGGAAAATAAGGATGCCGATGATTTGAATTTCGTAATCTGTTATTGATCGCCAATGAACAATAATAAATAATAAGATGACAAACAAGTCAAGCCTGGCTGCAGTTACTTAAAAATAGTAAATCATGAATGCTCGGAATTATGTATATCCTAAAATCGGATAAGGCGGAACAAAGTTGGCCGGGTCAGCTAGTTTTAAATAGAGCTTAAGTGCAATTATCGGTTTTTTATACATCAAATCGGATCGTCTTTCTACAGGAAATCGAATCAGTATACGAGGGGTTAATTTTCCCGGAGGAAGTCGATAAATGTACTTCAGCCCTTCTGACAGACCAGTATTGACATGATAGCCGAGGTGTTTGTTTCAAGTTCAAAATACGTGAACAAAATCGGAACGGAATTGATAATCAATCATTTTTATGATGTGTGTACATCACTTAGTTGAATTCAGAGTTTAATTGTGATGTTAATGTTAGTTGATCAACTTCTCCATCCATGATTCCGAACACTTATTCAGATTGTATTGCGAGAAAACTCGCTCCACCTCTTCCGAAGATTGCGGAATTGGTAGAGAGAACTTTCTTAGCAAGGGAAAAGCCAGCTTACCAGCTGCTCGTTTGAAACACAGCACAGTTTCCAAACCATCCGATTCTCCCACCTCGATGTCTTTGCGAACGAATGCCGGAATAGGCCATCGAAAATCATTTTGGATAGCCTGTTCCGGCTAAAGGGCCGCTTTCAAAGAAGTTCGGATATTGTTTAATAATCAAGTTGAACTCCTTAAAAGTTTGCAGCTTCATGGGGTCAGAACAGGATCGTTCAAACAAAAGCACCCAATGATCTATTTAATCAACTCGGTATAGAAAGCACAGCAGATCGAGTAGAAAGCCTTCTTCCGGGTATCATAGAGAGTTTCAGATCTAAGAATTGTCTTCTGCTGCAATTCCGACTCTCTACGAAGATATTTATCTGAATCTGAAACTCTCTGATCCGTCAGGTACTTAAGGTAATCATCCTTACACTTATTTGTAAGGAGAACATTAGCGGCCATTCAGCTGATTGTACATGTTTGGAGAGTTCCGGAGCTTCTGGCTGAAAGATACGGTTTGCTTTGCTGATAAGGGGCAAGATGTAACTCTAGAAGTGGAAATCCTGTGTCATCACGTCATTGAGATGACAAAGAATGCGCTGTGCGGTTGGATTGCTGTCGCCATTTGGATAAGAACGAGAAAATCAACACGCCTTGAAACCCATTCCAAATTAATTTTTGACAACTGACGCTAACGATAGCCATCTGGTGGCAGATAGTTGCAGAACCTTCAAAGGTTTTGTTGGATTGGAATAATGGCATCTTTTCGAGTGCGTAAGTTGCCCAAGTTGCGCTTCTGATCGGTCCAGCTGATCCAAAGCCTACATGCTTATTTTGTGTAATCGGTATCATAGATCTAGAACTGTTGAACAATTGCGCAAAATATATACAGGCACTGCAAGATTATATTGAAGGTAAAAAAAAGGATTCAAATCTCATTTTTAGATTTCTAGAATTCCTCTGCGTGAATGCAAATAAATACTTCTAAGTTGGAAGAACAGTATTTTTGTAAAAATCCCTGCAGGAATCTCTGCCTAAATTTGAACAAACACGCAATACTTGAAGAAATAATTGAAGCATTTTTTTGGAGAACTTGATGTTAGAATCCATGCAGTCATCCTAAAAAAAAAGTTTAATAAAAGTATCCATAGCAGAGTTTTTAATGATAGGAATGGAATATCTGAGATTGTAAAATTCGTGCTCTTCTTAGATTTCTTCAAAAAATCAGGATATTCTCCAAGAATTACTTCAGAAATTACCTGACAGTTTTGTGTGGTTCTGGTTCTGGAGGTGACCTCCAGGGTTTTTTTTTAGAATTGAAAAACGTCACAAGTTCAGGAATTCCTCCAAACATTTCATCACAAGAATGTTTTGAAAGCCCACCGATGCGATGCCAGAAGAAACTCCTGGGAGAATTCCTGGAGGAATGCCAACAAACTCCCGAATAATACTTATAGAAACCTATAGAAGAATGTCTGAGAGCTTTTCATAGAATCTTGGAGAAATTCAATAAAATTTACTTGAAAATTATCTCAAAATATGTTTGGAGAAATCATTTGGGGGCACACACACATCTGTCACAATACTGTTAGTGTCAATTGTTTTCTTTTGCTACATGCGCCTAAAACAGCACACTGAGAGTAGAATTGGTACAAAGGATCTTAACGTTTGCTCAGTTTTTAGATTTGATGTTTTTGAGTGGACAAGCAATTGCTAAAAATTTTAAAAATCTTGGCTGTTCTCAAAAATCGGTAATCTTCACATACATATATCTGTATGAAAACAATGAAAAAAATCTGTGTCAATCTAGATAAATCTGTGCATTTGGCAACCCTGGTCACACTGTGACGTGGAGCTTGAGGAGCGTCAAGACTGCCAACAGAACTTGTCCTCTAATCTGGCGACGCGATTCGACTACAAAATAGGCACTGGTTTCGATCGAGTTCAGTTATCCGAGCAACCCGCATGGAAGATCGCTGGTAGATCCGAGGAACGATGTCAATTCGACGACGCAAGTTAGCAAACACGCAACGTTCACGAGTCGCTGTCGCTTTCTAGAATTGCCTACGTGGGAAATGATACACCTCGCTGATCTTTATTATTACTATTTTTTGTCTCTCCTGCTCGACGACCGGAGATGCTAATCACCAACAACAAGCGCTCCAATCTGACGTAGATACCTATGGCGGCAGAGCGGGGTCCGGTTAAGAGCGCCTCGTCCGGTTCGGCAGCGAGCGAACGAGCGTCTCAACGAGTATGCAAATGAGCCGGTCGAACGAGCAGCAAAATTATCAATTCAGCACAGTGTATTCTAATTGCGCGGGAGATTAGCCGGGATGCTGCTCCCGATCTATCGAAGAAGGAAATGAACGCTCTCCTCAAACGGCGACGAGCGTGTGGAAAAATCAAAGCCCAACGAGAAACAGAGCAGACATTCAAATCATCATCCTCTTGAGAAATGTTAAACTTCCTGCTTGAAACCCGTTCTACTTGTCCCGGAGCGCGCAAAACGCATTTCACGGCATACTTGATCGAGCGATTGGCTGTCAATAATGAAAAAAAAATAAAACGAAACAACCGCTATTGAAAAGAATAAGGAAGCGTGTTTCGATCGGCGATCGGCCGCACCAACCATTTCTTCCCAAGGCATACATTCTGAACACTGGGGTGTGTTTGCCGGTTTGGCTTGAACTGCGAGAGAAAGGCTCACCTGCGGTAGAACACTTGCAATTTTCTTTTCATTTGAAGGTTATTTCTGGTTTATAAATAAAAGCTGTTTACTCACACCCGCGGTAGCTCAAGTGCCCTAGAGCTCAACCGAGCTCAACCTGTTCCTGTTCTAAAGTACACCTCCTGCCGATTTCGGACTGGATATAACTTCAAATATTATGTAAAGGAAATTTGTTTACATTCAAATTTGGCCCCCCCACTACAGCACTGTTATTTATTTTAGTTTACCTGAACATCCGAGAAACAGGAAACCATCGTGAGAAGTTTACGCCGTAAATTAGCACCCAAGACTCGATGACGCAAGATTTTTTCGCGTCTGCAAACAAGTCGGGAACCCATCCAGGAAATAAAATCTTACTGTTTGGAATTAGAGAAAAAAAAAGAATCAACAACATTTAAAAGAAGCAACAGGAGTACATTATTTACATAAACAAATCAGTTCGCTCGCTGCTAAGCAGACATTCGCACACATAACAAGAGGTAATTGATAAACCAATTGTCGTTACCGGAGTGCGAGTGCGAGTGTGCGATTCATCTTCTTGTGTGCCTTTCCTGCGTGAGCATTTTCCGCATGCCTAATTAATCAGCGCGCGCGCGCGAGTTGCTGAGTGCTGCCGGTATAGGCAAATCAAATCAATTCCTATTTATTCTGACGTTTACCGAGCGCGTGAAACGCGGAAGCGCTGTCACACGCAGTTGACTGCGCCGTCGTCGTCGCAGCAGAAGACGTCCATTCCATTCTCGTCCCCACCACAAACACATAAATGCCATGGTAACGCAGCTGCTGCTGCAGCAGCTCCTCCGTCCAACGCACAGTAGTCCTTGGAAATGCGGCGATTTAAATTTACAGTTGCGCAGCGCCGCCAGTCAACCTTTTATGGCTTCTCTTCCTTCGTCTGTCTCCCTGTTGATTGTTCTTCGGCACCGTTCGTCTCCGTTGGTTGCTCCGGCAGGGACGGACTAATTAAATCTCGAATGCCACTGATGCTTGCCCGTCCGTTGTTGATGCCGTGGATGCTTTTCGCCATTATCAGTTCCTTAATAGCACCGTAAGCCTGATGCGATTGCCCATCACCGGACGTTCTGATGTTGCGGGACGAAACAGGAAAACAGCGTGATGAATAAAACTTTATGAACTTTATTTATAATATCATTTTAGTTTCCGTTTAAACCGGTTATTCTCTTTCTTACCTCTTTTGCCCGGTGTCAGGTCGAGATCTTTTCTCATCTCGAGAATCTCCTTTTTCGTGGGGGCCTTCTCTTCCCGCTTGCGCATTCACTCACCAACGAGCGGCACACATACATTAAGTTTCACTTCCCGTGAAACATGTCGACCAGCAGAAGGGAAGGGAAACACACAAAATTACCACAAGTCATCGCCGAGGAGCGCACCCCTGTGCCCCTTCCGTGTCCTCCCGGCCAGAGATCGGGTTCTGTGCCCATCCATACGCAGAAGAAACAGGAAAAGAGATTGGAGAAGCAACAACAAGAAACAGATAAAAAAAAACACAACAACCCTAGAAGAGCAAAAAAGGCCCCTCGGTCCTTTGATCGCAGTTGGCCTGACCGTTGCCAAGACGCAATGTGGGAGTGGGAGCGGAGGGGGGGCTAAACTCCCTGCGCAACCGCGAAAGAAAGGAGAAGGAACTAATGAAGCGTACATAAACCTCATTCCACGGTCCATCCGCATTACTTGATGCGGCGGTCGTTCTCTCCGCTACACACTGATTCCGTTCGGGAGCATTTAGCGATCTCCCCAGTCGTTCCGCGGGGTGCCAGCTCACCTGTGCAGACCGATTTTAACAGTGTAACCGGATAACAACTTGGCTTGGCAAGGGGCCGCCCGTTCACGTTAGTCAAAAAGTCGCACCTCCACCCGCGCACCGCCCTCCTTCCGAGACCGCCCCGCCGCCGTCCGCGGATTGGTGAGATATTTCTCTTGAACGAGTTAAGCGGGCAGAAACAAGCCGAAATGAGAAACCGCGGCTGCCAAAATAACGAGAACCCGAGAGAAACCGGCCGCCGAGGGCGAGGGGGTGGAACGGAACGCGATCTCGAGCGGTCGTTTCCTGCATGCCATTCTGTTTACCCGCAGAAACTGTCAAACAATGTGCGCGTATCGTGCGCGTTTTTCCCGATAGCGGTTCAACCGAACTGATGGCAAGGATTCGATCCACCTGAGAGGATGGTTTGCTTTTGCTTTCCGGATGTTTAAATTTCGGGGAAATGGCTGGTTTTTGACGCTAAATTCAAATGCAGTACACGCTCTTTTGATCTTACTATAAAGTGAGAAGAATTCTACTTAATTCGGAACAAAGTGGAGCAGCTCTTATTGGAGTCAAGGGTTACTAATTTTATAGAGTAACATTTGAATCTGTCAAATTAGAGAAACAGTTTTTCTCTTATATTTTTTCATAAATACACAGAAAAAAATAATTATTGTAAAATGCGTAAAATTTACCCTCGTTTAATTCCAAACAAAAGGAGGCGTAAACAAGAGATTGTTTGCAAGCTTTCATGCACCATACAACAATGTTGGCAATCTTTCATACAATCTTTTGATACACGCTAGATTCAGGCGTTATAAGTCTCAAATCTACATAAAATATTCCATTATTTTCTGCCAAATCTAGCATCTTATGTTCCTAAATCTAGCATTCCTTTTATGGGCATTAGATAACGCAGAAAATTCAATGTTTCTCTTTATCTGTGTAACCAAAAGTGAGTAAATGTCACTCACTTTTGATAACGAATTTTCTGCTGTCCCTTCGCTAAGCCACTCTAATTTGAACACTTCCAGCAAAGTCAAATGGTTTAGCACATAGTCTAAATAACAAAGGTTTTAATATAAGAAGAAATGTAGACAAGAAAGTTTGATTTATTTTTCAAGTAATTTTACAATGTTTGTGTTCTGCTTTTCCAACACGACTCTTTATGAGTGCGGGTTCGTTCATAAATATGCAACTTTACATTAGATCGTCTTGGTGTCATTCGATTTTCCGGAATCGTCCAGCTCAAATTCACACTCCCAAACTTTCATTATTTAGTAGTGCTCAAGAGGTTTGTCACTCTGCCACATTGTGTTTGTGTTTCGGTGTGTCGGAAGCAGGTAGCTGACGTGCCGCTATGTTTTCGAAGCCAACATTGGATCCATCTTGGTATGGTTTGTTTACAAATTTTAGCTGAATTCAACAGCTGTCAGTGGGGCCCATGATTCTGGGCCTGCCGCGATGTTAGCTCTTTTTCAAGACAAAGGCAATAAGATAGAGGTGCCAGCTACCTGGTCGGAAAGTGTTCTCCTAGTGCTTTCAAACATATCTGTCACTACTACAATCGAAAATTTATTCAATTTGGCAACCATGGATATTTTTGACGTTTAATCCACCCACATTTCCGCATCATCTGAATCACTTTTGTGCAAGCGAGAGGGAAACAAAACAGTGAGAAAACAAATAATCGATACGAGTAAGTGGTGCCAGAAATGACTTTATCTTCCAGAATGTGACGAGGTAGTTAAGGGCTTCTGCTGAAGCATTCTCGATGGCAGCCATTACATCAACATTTAGAATTGATATAACCTGGAATGTGTACTAGATATTGAAAATTGAACTTCAACAGTTTGTATGCTTACTTGTTGTGGGCAATCTGATGGAATTCGATTCATTCACTAACAATCGCAATTTATCAATTTGAAATAGCAAGGTAAAATTGCGAGAGAGAGAGAGAGAGAGAGAGAGAGAGAGAGAGAGAGAGAGAGACAGAGATAGATAAAAGATAGGAAAAGATACATGGAGCAGCGATTCACCTTAAAGTGTGTTTTTGAGGGTATTACAACATGGTGGCCGAGTAACTTACCCCCTGATAGCGCTTCAATGTCAACTACATGAATATCTGGTGACTCCTGTTTCAGAGGATGGAATGTAGTGCTTTATTAAGGAGCTTACTTCACCCGGGATACCCGTTATAAAGACAGTGGTTCCCATTTGATTTGCTCGTGGGCTTTCTTACCGTGATTTGTTTTCACCAGGAAGTGACATCCATTATAAGGCCCGTAATAATATGCCTCTTCAGGGACTTGAAATGGTTATTAAACACCCACATTCTGAACAATCGAAAAGGAAAATTAGTTGGACTACTGGAATTTAAATTATGGATCTCCCGGAAGTGATTTTTGAGTTCTGTCACATAACCTGGTACGGGTTTTCTGCACTGTTGAAGGGCTCAGCGAAAGCCTTGATAGTTTAAAAATGTTATCTTATAGGTTGATTTCTTTGAACGCGTCTTGAAATTTTGAGATACAAACCTTTGAGCTTACGGAATGTTTCCGTATCTACCGCTGCTGCAATCTGCTCCATTTTCACTGTAGAAATTGGAACTAAAATTTATCATTCACATCCATATCGTCCACTTTAGGCCAGAAGAAGTCGGTAATCATCGACCTGTAGCGCTCTCCGATGACGCCTCCTGCCCAAAATACACATCAAACAGTGGCTTTCTGGGGATGCATTGCCACTTGGTGGACCTCGTGTGGATTGGCCACGTCCTAAATTCGATGATTCTTCTTGTTCACATATCCGTTCATCCAGAAATGGACCTGTTGATGATCGCTCAACTTGAGCTCCGGGGTCAATAAAATCTTGTACTGGTACAGTCGCAAGTCTCGACGCAGAATTCGGCAAGTTGAAGTCCGTGAGAGGCCAGGTTCTTGTGTGCGGCGCGGAATCGACTGCTGGGGGTCTCCTGTCTCCTTTCGCGTTGGAGGTTGAGCTTTCGCCGAAACCGTTTCCTCGAATTTGTTCACCATATTGCGAATAGTGCACTCGGTAGGACAATTATTGCGACCTTGGAATTGGCCAAGCGCTTGAAACGTTGCTCACAAAGGACAATTATTTTGATAAAACAATTTTATCATTTGCACGTGTAGTTGGACGCCATAACCCTCCATGGTAATCTGAAAAGACACATTGAATAAATGACAGCTAGTTCGACACTTTTATCTACACAAATATGGCCGCAATCAACTGTCAACGTGAGGAAACTTATTACGAACGATCCTTTATCAAAACGAAATGGCCATTCAGTACCAGGTTGAACGGATGTGAAATGAGGGAACATCGAAATTAAGCCCTTAATTAATAACCTTAAGCATGTAAACCATGAGATGGTTGATTCCTTTTCAGATGTATTTGTTGACCATGCGTTATTATAATTTTCAATATAGCAACTCAATCAACCTATGCCTTATCAACTCATGTTCTATACTAATAGTAAAAACGTTCCGTCATGGCACATCTTTAATTGATCTACGTAAGCCCTCCATTTTGTTCAGGCCTTTTTGCACTAGGAGCCAAGTATTTTATAACTGTTATCCAAAGAACAATGACTTCCGCCTTGACCAACTTGACGGAACGTCACCCAAACCCTTACTGAACCAAATGGCAGCAGAGGGTTACCACCACGATTTAATTACAGTCGATCTGAACTCGAGATGGGAGGCTTATATTGGACAACTTAATGAATAGCAAAATCGTGCTAGCTTCGGGCTTAAATCTGAAGTGCGTTTCAGCCATGGTCTCAGAGTATGAAAATAGTTTTATCGCATTTTCTGGAAGCCGCAGACCAATTCTTTTTGAACGCTTTCATGGTCTTGCACTCCTCACCACTCTTGACGATATGGCCAGTAGCGTTGAAGTGGATGAAGTTGTGCACAATTGGGATGATTGATGTCTTTCTCAACGAAATCTACTCCATTTTCTTGCATCCAATGTACTGTTGTTTTGGCGTAATGGGCTTATGTTAAATTACGCCAAAACAAAGGAGGTCCTTTGTATAACGGAAGCATCCTTTATCTGCCAACACTCAGTACGGAAAATCGATGCGTTGAACCGCAGGAACAAATTACCTGCCATACGAGAATTTTTCGGCTAAACTTGTGCACCTCGATCGACTTTTCGGAGATGTTTACATCTTCGCCGATGACCTTGGTGTAAAATTGCGGTCTTGGTAGCGTTCAGGAGTCCTCTTACACATATGTTTCGTCACTGATCAAAACGCAGGCAGACGGTCGTTTCAAAAGTCACTTTTCACCCTGAATTTTTCGATCAACACTTTGTTTCGCTATTTTCTGCTTCTGATAAGTCTTCAGGTTGTGATGTGCTTCAAGATTCTTTGCATCAATCCGACGGAGGTACCAGCCTTTTTGGCTAAATCCCGAATAGACATCTATCCGTTTCGAAGGATGAGGTTAACTACCTTCCGATCCAATTATGGGTCCGCTGGACCTGGTTTTCTTCCTCTTCTTGGCAACTCATCGAACCAGTAGTGTTCCCCGAACTTGTTGATGATAGATTTCACGCTGTCTTGATAAATCCCAAAACATTTCACGATTTTTTCGTCGTTCTCACGAAGCCACGAGTCGACCACTTGAATTTTAACACTCTGTTCAGTTCGTGGCATCTCGAAAACGATCACTGTTTGCCGAAAGTTTAGGAACTGATCCAGTTGACAGTTGCACGCATCGAATGTAGGTAGGCTCAGACAACGGTAGTTTTACGCGTGTATGTGTGAGCGCATCAAAAGCGTTGCCAATTTATTTTCGATACAATTTCCAAACGGATTTCCAAGAAAAGATAGACGTAACGTTTAGAGTGCACCTGAAATTATAGACACAAATTGAGATTATTAATTCCAAACTAAAAATGGTAAATAGTGAAGTTAAGGTTAAGCTTTAGTGGTCGTGCTAATAGTTCAAAGTTTGTTTTGGAGATTTCATCGTTCCTGATGTGTTTGCAAGCTCATGGTGTCCATACAAAACTGTTAATTACAGTAATAGAACTATTCCGTTTGATTTGCACGGGAAGTCTAATCACTTGATTCAACAATTATCATCTAGAAATGAGAGAAAAATTAGTATTTTCCATTCAATTCCAACTACCTTTGCTTATCCTGACAGGTTACGCGTATTTCGTCTACAATGTATAGAATTCTTCAGTGTCGTGTACTAATAACTCGACTGGTCAAATGAGAGCGCCCCGTTTTGACTCACTCCAAACACTTCGACATAGATCCAAAACTAAGCGGACGTGTATTTTCTAAGCAACACTGAGAGTCGTTTTATCGTTTTTTCATTGTATTCTTTACTCTAAATCTAGTGTTTCCACAACATTCATGTTGTTGTTAAGAATGTTGTCTTCTTTTTTGAATTTGGCGCATAGTTTTCTCGTTTTGGATTAGATTTCAACAAAAGTTGAGTCACTCAAATTTGAATAAATCTTGTTGGGATTGACAAGCCAAAAATCATCAACTTTGATTTGAATCAGAAGATAGTCGACGGAATCCGGTTAAAAACGACTCTATTATGAGTCAAATAGACCAAGCGAGTACCTTTAAGATCGAAGAATGCTTTGCCATCTGGTACACTGAAAAAAATATTTCGCTTAGCTACTACTGGAAACACATGTACACGGAAGAAACAAACTACCTAAAATTAAGTTCATTTCACCCAACTTTGGAGTTCCAAATTTGAGTATTTGCCATAGTATTCAAATTAGAGTAACTGTACCCGTAGTTTATGGTGGGTAAATTTAACCTAATGCAATAAAACTTGTAAAAACCAAAAAAAAAGAGCTTTTTTCCGCACGGTTAGTTAGCACATGTTATAAAATATTTAAAATAAAGTGTCTTTCTCGTGATGATGGAATAAAAACATAAATGTTCTTAATAATTTTAATGATTTTGTTTATTTCTTAATTTCCGCGATTTTCAAACAATAACGGCTAGTTTAGTACCGTAACATAATTATTGTTTTTTGGTATTTATACGTCATATACTTCAAATAATAAAAGTTTGCAAACGACTTCCATTTTTACTCAAAAATGAGTTGTCAATGAAGTACTTACCCATTGAGTGATCTTTACCTAATGTGCAGAATCAATTTGAACCATCTTTCCAGTTCAACAGCAGTACTCAATTTTAAGTTTAAAAATACTCAATACCTAAAGTACTTTGTTTCTTCCGTGTAGATATTTTCCAATACTAAAATAAGTGACTTTTACATGAATATCACATAGAAAAAGAAATTCTACTTGACTAATCATTTACTTTTCACTGGGCACATAAGATTCACTTGATTTTGCTAAGCATTTTCCACATCCCGAATCATATGAAATTTAAGCGAATTTCTAGTGGATATTTTCCACTGATTATGGGATTTTTATTTGTTTTGGTGTAGTGAGTGTTGTCAGAAGTAACATAAAATACCCTATTATAGCTATTACTTTATCTTGAAATGACTTGGGATGGAGTTCTTGACTTGTCACTGTACACACATGAATAAATTTAAAAAAATTCTAGACAAAATAGTCAAAAGGTCGAGAGTAACATTTGTAAACAATAGCTTCTATAGTATTTTTCTGGGATCTGCTTGCTCCCACAAACAAAATAGCACCAGAAACAGATACAGGGAGTTATTACCTTTCCGTCGGTAGGCGATACAGATGTTAGTAACCTGGCACTTCCAGGAAATTTTCGTTTTAAGACATCGTTTACAATTGTTACTTTCGACCTTTTGGCGATTTTGTCTAGAATTATCTGAAAACAACAACAAAATTACCGTTACAACGCTGAATGGGCTTGAAATTTAGGGATAAAAAAGTTCAAATACGCCTTTGAAACTAGCCCATTCAAGAACCGCAACAGTACCTTTAAACGGTCAAAGTTACTTTTAAAAATGTAAACGGGATATGAGGGCAAATTGTGTTCAGACAAAAAAGCAAAAAACACGATGATCTGTCAGAATAGATACCTATTCTGTGATTTTTTAACACAAGACAAATCTAGGAGCAAAGAATGCCAATAGCAGCTTCTAACAGAACCAACTAACATTAAATAGAGGAGTGATGTCAAACAGAATGACAATTTTCACAGACTCCAACAAAATCCAATGTAGACAAAAGTACCACGTTTGACCTTGCCAGAATTTTATCGATGCCATCGAATTCAGTGCAGCCTTGCACGATCATATGAGAGCACGCAAGAGTTGCTAATCATCTTGATTGATCCTTTTCGTTCTCTTCAATTCCTCAAAGAGTTCGCAAATGACCATCATGATGACTAATATATGCAATTACTTCAAGTTTTCTTGACCAAATATTGGGTCGTGGAAGTAGAGCTCCCTGTTTGCAGCACAACAGCAAGTGTAAAATGGGTTGTGACTTATCAGCACTAGAATAACAACAAGTAACGTCAATTAAAGTCCACAATAGACTTATAACCAATAGACTCATAATTTAAAAGTTCTTAAGCATTCTTAAGCTTCTTATCCATTGCCTGTATTTATTTTAAACTCTCGAGTATAGACGTATCGGATTTTGTAAACAAAGGGGGGAAGTAAGATTCAAACTTCCAGCACCCTTACAGAAATCGGTATCACTATCATGTTGGGGAAATGTTATTCATTGTGTGAGTGACCCTAGTTTGCATGAAAGTGCTAAGGGTTTCTTGAATTTAACATTTGACTCTTACTTCCTTTGTTTACAAAATCAGATACGTCTGTTTGAAAAAGTACTCAAAAATTTGTGTCACTCAAACTGAATAATACATGCATTCTTACCTGCGATAACTTTTCACGAATGCACGAAATTTAAACTCGTGTTTTCAAAGATACACGGCTTTACCGCAGCTTCAATCGGCGGTCCTGAAAATGCAATCACTCCCAAGCCTTATTTCACCCACGATAAACCCCACTCCAATACATCATCGATGGTAATAAAGACCATTGATAACTAATGTACTGAACTTTCCAAAAGTCGTGGCAAAGACACTAAATTGATGCGATCAGTCATACTGGATGCAACTGAATGAGACAGCCACTCAAAGCACTACTAACACTGAAAATGTGAACTTTCATCCCTTTTACGAGCACACAGCCAACGCCTCAAAACAATAACAAGTCAAATCTTAGCATGGTCTACTTCGATTCTTTTCGTTCCGTGCACATGTAGAATAACGCCAAAAAACTGTGATTGTCTTGTTGTCGTATTTCTTGTCTTGTAACGCTTGTAACTGATGAAATCTGGATCAACCGACTGGAAAAAGTCGTTCTTTCTCTTGTTCCATCCATTAACATCCAAATAATTGCGATTAAAAGGCTCTAATTTTGACATGATATGCTCATACAACGGAAAAAAACCCAAACTTCACAAGCCAGTTCTTCCAGATTTCAACTGGAACGACATTTTTCCTTCACAAAATTAGTGACTTCCAGCGTCGCCAAGCAGGCAATTTGCAACATTCCCAACACAACATCCAACACCACCGCTAACCGAAACTAACCTCCCCTACATTTAGGATCGTTGGCCCTTCTCGAGTGTTTTCGACGCTCCGTCTTAATCTGTTCGCATACCACTATGAGTGAAGGATTATCCTCTCCAGCGAGGAAACAGCTACTTGACTCTACAATCGCGTACTTCATCACCCGAACCCACTCGTTGCCACGGTGCGGTCGGGTTACTTAGATTTTGGGATTTTCCACCCCCCCCAAACGTCAAACGCGACCGCACCGATGAGCGAATCAATTTTACCCGAACGACTAAATCAGTTTTCTCTTCCCATCAAGCCTCACGCCTATCGTCTCCTGGAGTAAATATTTGCCTTTCGAATGGCCACGCGGTCCAGCCATCGTCGCTCCACGGCGAGGAGCAACGCAATGGGCGGTAAACACATATTACACATCCCGTTTCCTCCTCGTTCGAAGTTCTCAATCTTCCTCGTTGCGTCTTTATATGCACTCGCTTGGCCCCGGTGCGGTCGATCAGTACACTCCCCGTACACACAGAACCAGCTCTTTTTTTTTTGTTTAAAAAGTAATGATGAAAAAATAATTAACAGAAAGAAAACTCGCGCTAGCTCCAACTCTTCTTCCGAGCAACATTCCCCCTGCTCCTCCACAGTCCGTTGCGATGCTGCTCTGACCTTCTCCTACTTTCACCCTCCTTGCACACACGTACACCCATTACTGTTGTGGTTTACCTCAGCCATCCCCTCTCAAAAGCTCCCCGTCGAAACGCCTAAGAAAGAACGAAGAAGATGAGAAATATTTTTATACATATCATAAAAAAAAATCAATTTCCGCTGAAAACCTGAACTAGCGGATGTTATTTGAATACACTCCATCTCTCGATGTGTTTGCTCTCCAGCCTTCCATCTCCATTCGACCCCACAGGCATTCCTACCTACCTACCTACTCTCACTCAACCGTCCTCCACCTCTCTCTCTCTCTCGCTCCATTTAGTGATGCACATCCACACTCACACACACACACACACACACATTCCCTCGGTACCTCCTACCGTGACCGATTCGGGCAAAGCACTCCACACACTGTGCTGCCGATGGTCCGTTCTATCCTCGCATCCTCCGCTCGTCATCGTCTTCTTGTCCGTATGTAGTAGTTCCAGTCCAGACAGCCGTTCGGAACGACAGCATCTTCACTCAATCTTCGTTGCCATCCGCAGCGCACACCGCATGCTGCACAAATATAGTCGGTAGGCTAGGGCTCGAAAGAAAGACAAACCGGGGCGAGAAGGGCGGGATGGGGGAGACGAAAATCGCCTCGGGACAGTCCTCATTTCCCGGATTGCCTTTCCGCTCTCATCGTAATGAAATTATGACCTTTTGCAGGCTACAGTGGCCACCGCAACACGATCAACCACGAACGACTATGAGAGCGGGATGTGCGAAAACCATCCCATTATAGAACAAGTTTCTCCCCCTTTCACTGCCCCAACTGCCCTGCCCAATGATACTAATTTTCCTTTATCATCTCTCTGTGCCTTTCTTTCCAGAAGCCAACGCAGCACAGCGACACAAAGATGAAGCTGTTACCGATACCGTTGTCACCGCTGAACCCCCCTGCACCGCTGGGCATATGGGGATCGGATCTACTATGGCGGTATCCACCGGCACCACCCAGCCCCCTTGCTGATCTCAAGACACAGCTACCACCTCAGCTGAACACCGATCCGCGAATTTGGGGCCGTGAAGAAGTTGCCGTATTTCTGCGCTTCTGCGAGCGAGAGTTTGACCTGCCCAAATTCGACGTTGACCTGTTCCAAATGAACGGCAAAGCTCTCTGTGTACTGACCAAGAATGACCTCGCCGAACGCAGCCCCGGTGCCGGAGATGTTCTGCACAATGTCCTGCAGATGCTCGTCCGTGACTCACAATCCCTGCACCGCCATCTACCGAGCAGTCCGGTTACTCCGACTAGCCGTTATCCATTGTCACCTCACAGCCATCCTCCGACGCCAAACTGGAGCGCCTTAGCCCCTCCAGACAGCCCGTTCTTCCACAACAGCCACCTGCAACAGTTCATGGCTGCATCAAACTCCGTGACCCTCAGTCCGGCGCCATCCATTGACTCACAAGCCGGAAGTCCTCCCCAGAGCCACCAGGAACAGATGCAAAACGTTTTCCAAAAATCTTCCAGCAGTAGTAGCAGTACCCACACGCAAAACTCAGGTGGAAGCAGCAACCAGTCCGATTCGGACGAGGACAATTCCAATGCCAGATACCACCCACTTCCCCTATCCCATCCGGACAGTAAACTGCCGCTACTTACGCAACAAAATCAGAGCCCTCCATTGACTCCAATTTCCAAGGAAACACAGCACCTGGGTCAGCTGCAGCTACTCGACACCAAGACTCTGCAATATCCGGTGTCTGCGCTACTGAACAATAGCTCCAGCTCAAACAACAATAACAGCAACGGGAACGGCACCTCCAATAGCAGTAGTTCCAACAACGGAAGCGTGAGCAACGGAAATAGCGGATCCAATGGCCATTCTCTCAACTTGAAATCACCAACGCTGTCGCCACCATCCAGTTCATCACCCACTGGATCCTCTTCGGCGCCGAACACCCCGGGAGCTTTCCTGCCGGTCAAGCGGGAATTCTTCCCCGACGGTCCTGAACCTAACACAAGTAAGTATCGGTATCCTAAATTAGAGATTGGGATCCTCTGCGTGCAACGATATTAACCATCTCTTTTCGCCAACTCTAGACGGTAGATTACTGTGGGACTTCCTGCAGCAGCTGTTGAACGATCCATCCCAGCGCTACAGCAGCTACATTGCGTGGAAATGCCGCGACACCGGAGTGTTCAAAATCGTCGACCCGGCCGGACTAGCGAAACTATGGGGCAAGCAGAAGAACCATCTCTCGATGAACTACGACAAGATGTCCCGAGCCCTACGCTATTACTACCGTGTCAACATTCTGCGAAAGGTGCAGGGCGAACGGCACTGTTACCAGTAAGTACCAACCACCCCCGCAATCAACTGCATCACGATTCTAAAACGCATCTTCATTTCCTCCCCCACAGATTCCTCCGCAATCCAACGGAGCTCAAAAGCATCAAGAACATCTCGCTTCTCCGTCAAACCATGGCCAGTCAAAGCGCAAATGGACAATCCGCTGCATCGGCCGCTGGAGCCAGTAGCCATTCTCTGATGTCCCTCCTGCCAAATGGTGCTAACATTCATCACTTGGCTGCTGCTGCCGCGGCCGCTGCCGCTTCCCATCATCAGGCGAACGGAGGTGCTCCTATTTCGCCAACCACGTTGCATCATTCTCATCACCAATCGCAATCGTCCGTGCAAAGTTCGGTACCCTCGAATGGCGTCGTCAACGGTCATCACATCAAGATGGAAACGGACCTGGACGAACTGAAGCCAACCGATCTGAGTACAAGCGATCGTAAATACTACGGAACCGGATCCAGCGGTGTTGATTGTTATCCGTAAGTTACAAATCCCTCCAGCAACCAGCAGCCACACTTTACTTACATTCGATTTCAACGTTTCCTTCCAGATTAATTCGAAACGCAAACGGTTTAACCACGATTCAGCTGCTACGGCAACAGCAAGCCCAACACTCCCAGGAAAACGGTTCGCCACCACCGTCTCCCAGTCATTTGTCGCTCAACTCCCAATCCCTGCATACCATCAGCAATAACCTGCACCACTTGCACCAACAGCAAATGCAAGCACAGGCAGCCGCTGCGGCAGCTGCAGTTGCCGCCGCCGAAGCACGACACCAGCAACACCAGGAGGAAGACCACCGGCTAGAACAACTGGAGCATGATCGCGAACACGACCGGGATCGAAGCCCCTCGCCAGCGGATCACCAGCAGCCGCAGCACCATCTGCACGCTGGCAAAACCAGTGACGATGAAAACATGATGCCCACGGATCTTAGCAAATCCGACTCAATGTACTACAAATAAGTGGTTGTTCCCGCTCAAATGGCAACACTGCTGTGACAATCATCATATACCAGAGGACGCTTCGACGGAAGAAAGCTTGTGCTATCGGACCACAGCCAGAGACCGGCGTAACGAGAGATCTCAGCAACCACCGGTGCCATCCTTCCATTTACGGTCGAGAGTGAAAAAGGTGATCTCATTGGCTGCGGTCCATCCATGGCTACCTTGATCTTCCGTGTGTATATCACAATTGACTGAACAAAAAAAAATTAAAAAAAAAAACAAGAAACAAAAACACGTGTGATAGAAACAAAACGGCGGAAATTGTAAACAAAACAAACAAAAATCCGGAACGGAAAAACAAATGTGCCAATCGTTCTCATTATTGCTATCGTTTCAGAGTTTAATCGTTGAAAAGTGTCTCGCGGGGTGGGGCGATGATGATGATTGCCATCTCGGGCCTGGGCGTGTAGACTACAATTCAAATTGTACAGAAAATGAACATGAGTTAAGTTGAGGCATTAATTACCTCAGAACCGCAACCAGAGAGCGCTACTGCGGTGGGTTTCGGGAAAGTGGGAAAATCTTTTCACCAACTCTTGTATTATAGAACTAAACTAAAAAAAATCGCGGTCGAAAGAAAAGTAGAACTTTTATCCAGACTATCCAAGTAGCTAATGAGGTTTTTCGATTTAAGACGCATAGAGAAAGGAGTATCCATAGATTATTGTTGAAGGATGCGAGATGAGCGGAGTGTGTGTACAGTTTTTACTCGTAGATGTAGAGTTTATCCTTTATCATTTGTGACCTTAGCAGTTAAGCGGTTGATCCAGCCAGGAAAAAAGTACTCATTTAGTTTTTCTTTTTTTCTTTTCCACCAACGACATGCTTATTGGTTTGTTTGTTTTTTGTTTTAATGGGGGAAAAACGCATAGTAGGCTAAGTTTGCAAACTTCCTTTCACAATTGGCTTCCATTTCACGACAGAGCAAAAGGAATGAAATTTACAAAATTTGAACAAATGTGATGAAAAAACATATGTAGAGCGATTATATTTGACGGAACTTTTAACAGAATATTAGTTTTTTTTCCTTGCGGCAAGAGAGAAATTGTTGTGTGAGTTATTAATGGTATAAATTAGTGGATTTTTTTTTGTTGGTTTGAAGAGAAAAGGGTCGAATTTGTTTTACTACTATTAGTGGAATATTCTCTACTTCTTTTTTTGTTGGCTTTAAATGGAAATCGAAATCTTCCTTATTTTAGTCTAGTTAAGCATTGTAAATATGGTCAGATTTTTTTTTTATTACTGTAATTTGTACACTAGGTTAAGTTTTCGTCTCAAGTAGAATATTTTCCACAGGATAGAAGCGAATCAATTAAAAAAAAATGCAAATAAATCAACGTATACAACCCCAAATAGTGGCAGAATGTGATATTTTCAAAAGAAAAAAAAACTCGTCCCGGGTTGCTGCGTTTTGGAACTGGTTTTCGATCGCAGCCTGCTTGGGACAGTTCAGAGCGGATATTAACAGGTTAGCCAGTTAGGAAATAGCAAACCACCATCAACACCACAGAGCAGCGCACTACCACAAGCACACAAACACACACACACCGACAGGTCATTTTTTTCGTTTTTTTTTTGTTCTTCATGTGAGTGTCAGCAAATCGAACACAGACATTGTTTGCAATAGTTTTTTTTTGTACTATAAAGCATTATTTTTACTACAATCATTCTTAGAGTATGATTTTTTAGAGTTTATCGATGATATGTTTTAAGGTATAAGAAATGCAAAAAGAAGACTCAATCCCAATAAAAAAGAATATAGAATTGTTTCAAACAAATTATGCGTGTTGGTTTTTCTTTCATCCCTGATCGATGACTTAGTTGTTTAAGGACGTGAAACTTCTGAACTGATGGATTCCACGCCAAATGACCGACTTCATGGTCGTTGATTGGAATAAGATTTTGCCCAAGCTTTCGGTGTCGGACACTGATAATTTTCCACCATGGACCTGACGGACAACCATTGTCCTGTAGCGAACATCTCTAACATCCTAACGTCAAAAGATTCATTGTTTGTAACCAACACTGGGGTTCGTACCCGTAGTAAAAACATCAGACGGGTCTTATTTAAATAAGGTCCGCGATATGCTGCATACTGTCAAACACAAGTAAATGGGATAGTGTTGCCAGGCCCTGTTTTCCACGGATCTAAAAACAATCGTCTCAAGAAAGATTTCAAAAGGACGTAAGTGTTTTTGCACATGTGTTAAGGCCTGTACTCGAAAAAAATGCACCATTTTTACCCGCGTGTAACTTTTTTGTCCGTGGGTAAAAATTGTTGAAAATCTGGGTATAACTCTGAATTGTTTACATGTGCAGAATTTCATAACAATCGGTTCAGTGGTTATTGAGATGTCATCGAAACAAGAAGAAAATCGCCGGAGAGTTTTGCGCGCCGTCATGGAAAATCCGACTGCGACCATGAGACAGATCTGAAGACAACTGGGAATCACCCATACAACTGTGTCTCGGGTGGTAAAATCGTTTAAGGGGTCCCAGAGGACAGAGCGGCGGGCTGGAAGTGGAAGAAAATCGAAGCCAGCTGACCCTGTGAAAACCCGGAAGGTGTTGGATTATTTCAAGTATAATCCGAACCTTTCGATTCGCAACGCGGCTCTGAAGGCAAAGTGTTCCGCCTGGTTTGAAACGAGTTAGGCTTCGTGTGTGTTCAAGGTCCGCAGGGCACCGAACCGGTGTGATCAACAAAACACGGCGGCCAAATCCCGTGCAAGGAAGCTGTATCGAGAGTGGTTAACGAAACCGATGTGTGTGGTTATGGATGACGAAACCTACATCAAGGCAGACGCAAAGCAGATACCGGGGCTGAAGTTCTACGTTGCCAAATTACGGTTTTATGTTCCGGAAGACATAAGGAAGAAGGGCCATAATGAAGGCCAAAGTTCGAAAATCGTCCAAGGTGTTTAAGAACGCGCTGGAGTTGAAGAAAGAATGGATGAAAGTGACCAAAAAGGTCGGCTCCACAAAATGTAATTATGGGTCTTAAGGGAATGGTGTGGGCTTTCAGCAATGGAAAGGAAAATGAATAAAGTAATTATGCCGAAAAATAATCCATATGTATTAGTTCATTCCCTGGAAATTTAAAGAAAATACGAGTTAAAATAAATTTTTGGCGAACACTTTTGTCTGGTGCGTTTTTTTTTCTCGAGTACAGGCCTTATTCAAATTATTATATGATGATGATGATGATGATGATGATGATGATGAAATACTACCATTTATTGCAGCAAGGAAACTTTCCATAGCAGTGGAATAATCTAAAAAACGATTTGATCAGGATTCTATTGTTGTTTGTGATCCAAGCTCCTGTATGAAGGGCCAAAAACGTTCCAAAAGCAAGTTCACAGCCACAGCACTAGAATCGAGCCCTCGATTGACAGAATGAAGCCAATAGATGGGGTCGAAGAGCCCGCTCACGTTCCGCGAAATGTTAACAATAGGGAGGAGGCAGTCCCATGCTCCCTATCCAAATCGTTTTACTTGGGTGCCCTAATGGTCACTCCCTTTCACCCTTATATATTATTCCATGGATATCCAGTATAATTTGTAGTGGCCAAAGGATCACTTACCTTGTGTTAGAAAATTTGGCTGAAAGTAAAATTGGTTAGGGCCTCCGCTCTTTACTTATTGCTCCGTGCCGTCTCGGTGTTTCTGCTTTTGAAGAGCTGGCCTTATGCGAAGGCCGATGTTGGTCTATAGACTAAGGAGTGTATCGAAAATAAGCTATCCACAAACTTTCTTTCAAATTATTTTAAAAACCGATATTTTATTCATACAAAAAATTTATCCTTTATTGTACGAGGTTAAACTTGAACATAATGAAGACCGGATGAAATTTAAGTTATTCCTTCACGAATTTTCGAACTTTGGATCGAATGCTCTTCATCAAGTTCCGGATAAGTGTTGCATCGCATTTTTTGGAGGCTTGAGTCCAATTTTTTTTGAACTCCTGCATGTTCCCAGCTGCCTTACCAGTCTTCTTGAAGACCCTCTTCACGATTGCCCAGTAACGTTCGATGGGTCGAAGCTGAGGACAATTTGGTGGATTGATATTTTTCTCAACGAAATCTATACCCTTTTCCGCAAGCCAATTGAGAGTGGTTTTGGCATAGTGAGCCGATGCTAAATCCGGCCAAAACAGTGGAGGTGTACTATGTTTCTTATGTAAAGGCAACAATCACTTCTGGAGACACTCAGATCGATAGATTTCCGCATTTATAGTTCCGGTAGTGTAAAAAATGGTTGACTTCAAACCACAGGAACATATTGCTTGCCATATCAGTACCTTTCGACCGAATTTCTCCACTTGAATCGACCTGTCCGCATCGCTCACATTCTCCCCAACGACGGCAGTAAAGTATTGTGGACCTGGAAGGGTTTTTGACTCCTTTACATAGGTCTCATCGTCCATCAAAACGCATGCATCCGGACGCTGCAAAAGACGCGAATACAATTTCCGGGCCCTTGTTGCTGCTCGCTTCTTCTGTTCTGCACTTTATTTCGAGATGTTCTGCTTCTTGTAGGTCTTCAGGTGGTTTCGCCTCTAGATACGCTGGATCATTCCGACACTCGTTCCTGCTTTTTTGGCCAAATCACGTATTGACATTGATTTGTTCTTCATGATTAGAGATACCACTTTCTGCTCCAGTTTCGGGTTGGAAGAACCGGGTTTTCTGCCTCTTCCTGGTAGCTCATCCAAAGAATAGTGTTCCCCAAACTTATTAATGATGGTTTTAACACTCGCATGATGAATTCCAAACCGCTTCGCCAATTTTCGCATAGTAATACCCTTCTCACTTAGCCATGTGTCCAGAACCTTAATTTTCACTTCCTTTTCAATACGCGACATTTTGAAAACACAGAATTTGAACCACACAAAACAAACAAAAGAAAGCTGACAGTCAAACGCACAGCATGCAGTTTTCAGAGCATAAAAACCCATCACAAATACATGCGTACAACGCAAATGTATGTGGATAGCTTATATTCGATACACTCCTTATACACGATATCGTATGGTATTGCTCGCGGTCATAGGATAGGGAAAAGAACAGGAGAAAGAAAGGAAAACATTAGTTATTGGATACATGCTATGCGCGTGTGAGATTTTCATGGTGATATTCTCACAACGGCCGTTCAGAATGATTCAACGGATGCAAATGAGAGAAACGTTTACTCAATTCCATCATGTTTGGTTATAGAAGACAAAAAACATTTTATCACGTGCTACATTTGGGAATATTAGGGCAATGATCCCCCATCGCATCTTCAAGTGATCATTACAAGTTGTCCATTTGGTTCAGGCACTTTTGAAAGTTGATGTGGTAGCCTATTCACACATGAAATCTGCTGCGACCAACTTGGCAGAACGCGCCCATACCTCTTTCTGAACCGGAGGGCAGAAATGTTTTATTCAAACAATGATACAACTCGACAACTCAAATACTGTTGATTGTGTGAAAACACTGCCTGAGGCAACGTACTGTAGGGAACTAATACAGGTTTAAAGAGAGAATATTAGACTGGTAAAAAAAAAATCATAGTGCAAAATCGACAATAAACCTAAAATTAAAAGAAAAATTAATATCTAGGTATATTTTTTCACCAAATTTTAACCACAACAACAAGACCACTAAACGCGCATTTTCATGACTTCAGGTGAATGGAGAAGTTTTAAGCAAAAATGTTTATGAACAAGTGTGTTTTCTGATGCATGGAATTAACTTCCTAAGTATATTTGTGTTTCGCCCTATTCAAAACTTAACGCGATTCTCTATAAGCAAAAAGTGATGTTTCCAATTGTTCATGCAGGTGCCAATAATTTACTCTTCAACATCATGACCATCGGATAAATTATTGGAATGAATTTTTGTTACCCAGTATTGGAAGCTTTATGTATACGTAGGCTGCTATATATATATTTCGGGAACTGGTGTCGCTTCCTCAGTCAACTTTTGGCCCTGGTTCGGTACCTACCAGTGCAAGGCTCGACACTGTTCCCGCGACTGCTTTCTGCAACGTTTCCCGGTTGGGAAACTCCACTTTACTTACAACCGCTTGTCCAAAACTCTGTTTCCTCCTCTGGCGTCGGGGGTTCAATTGTGCTCTGGTTCTTGTTCACATCTGCTTGCTTTGTTTCCTCTCCTGGTTCGGGATAGTCGCTTCGCTTGCAATCACCTGCACCCAGTCTTTCAGATAGTCCTTGGAGGGGTTTTTCTGGGAAGTGCCAAGTTTCAAAGTTCTTTTTGAGGCCTCCTGATTTGGGTTTTCCACGTGAAAAGTTTCGGATTCTAAAATAAGAATCAGGGAGCAAACTTCGACTTCCCAAGCCTTGTGCGGGAAGTTTTGCTTCAAACTTGACTTTATTGAAACTCTCTTAATCTAGTTATCTTCAGCCTACGAGTTGAATTCTCGATTCTTATTAAAGTTTATAATCCTAAAAGTTCTTACGTAGTTTGCTAGAACCTTCTATAACCCATTAAGCACCATTGATTTTCTATCATTTGGCCTGATTCTAGGTGCCATTACGTTCGTCGTTGAAGAGGTTGATCTAGTTTTATTTCCCTTACATTCTATATCCCTTTCAGACCTAGTATTTCTCATTATGCTCTCGTGTTTATCTCTGTTTCGTAGCTCGGGTCTGAGAGAGAGTTTAAGATTAAATGGCAACATTTGTGCCGTTCCCTTCTTAAGTAATATCCTTGGCTTAAGGCCAAACAGAGAAAGGACATGCTTTACATAATCGCGCCTGTTCATTAGCTGCGCATAAGCGTGTTTTCTTATCTCGGGTGCGTGAAACGTGATGCTATATCGCATTTCGTTTTCATGTAAAATTAAATCTCGCTAACACTGCCAAACTTTTTCTTTTTTTAGCGAATTCGTTTTTGATTCAATTACAAACTGGATCGGGTATCAAAATTGGGTCGGCTTTTTGTGTGTTAAACATCAGTGTATACGGGTAACTCCAATCGGGTTGAGGTTTGCGCTGACAATAAGTTCGGGAATCGCTGGTTGTAACTATAGAAAAATTCCAAGAAAAATCGAACCGCCAAACAAAGCCAATACCAAAGCAGCAACCAGCTGAACAGACGAAAACTCATTCACCATCTTTACTACCACAGCAAATGGAACAACAACTGCTAGCAGATCCTATGGACATTGAGCTCCAAGAACAAGACCAGAAAACCGTTGAAGACGAAAACGTTTCGTTCGGTAGTGCTTCCCCTCCGTTGGATTCGCGTCCGTTCAAGGATGACAGCGATTCTTTCTTCGATACGGGCAGCATTTCGTCGTTCGATATGGATGATCGTGAAGGTAGCAGCGATCTAGGGTTCGATCTATCTCCCGTCGCACCGAGAGCAAGCAATCTAAAGGCCTAAATTCACACACGGCATCGTGATGCTTTCTTGGCGAAATTTGTCAGTACCTTCTTGATGCCTTCATGTGGCCCTTCTAGCACGCACTGCCTTCGTACCGTCTACATGGAAGGTACAATCACGTCGTGTTGGACTCCGCCGTCTACACACCTTCTTGTGTCACGCCGTTGAGCACGGAGAAGGAAGTTGAAGCGATGGAAATACGTCAGATTTTGACTTTCTTGTCCGCCAAAATCCGCTGCACCGTCTGGATCACAAAGTGACGGCAAGAAAGGGCAGGATTATTTCGCATTTACAGACAAAGATAGCGGAACGGGTTTCGATTTCTTTCAGAATGCTTACTTTACTTGTCATTCTTCACAATGTAAGGGTTCGATGCTCGGTAACAGTTTATTTTGTTTGGCAACGAGCCAGAAAGAATTTATTCGGTGTTTGTCAATAAGATATCTGGGTTATTTTTAAGAATAAAACCATCCTTGTGTTTTAATTTCCGCTGTAAACCTTTTTTTATTATTATTTAATAACATCCGAAAATTACAGTTACATATGCGTCGCGACTATGTAGTACGCCGCAATGGTTCACGTTGTCTCGATGAGTTACGTTGCCTTGTTTACATCAACCAAATTACATTGATAAGCAGTGGGTCATTTTATTGTCTACATCGAGACAACCTAACATTACATAACCGATGGAATTACCTATGTGCATCTGATTCTGTGTAATATTCAACAACTTTTGTTGCTGTGTAGGTCTCTGAAATTTTCTGACTTTTCCTAACTAAACAAACGTTTTTTGGGCAGTTACAGCTTTCAACGACCTCTAGAGGTGACACTACAAAAAAAGTTACACATAGTGCATTCAGGGTCAAAAATGACCAAGGACTTTGAAACGCTCGCAAAACTTCATTCTTAAACCGAAATTTTTGATATCTTTGCCTCAAATGAAAGGTATGGATTCTAAAAACCACATGCAGGCTTGATTTTATCATAAACTGGCCATTCTGGGCACATAGGAACCCAGAACCGGTTGCAGTATGCATCCGAAGAGCAATCTTGGAACCTCATGTATTCGTACCGTTCGACGGCTCAAAATTCACAATTTCGAATACTGATCTTCAAAAACATCATATCATAGACCAACAGAAGGATTTGGTCACATCTGGATACTCTGGAACCGGTCCTGGTAGGGCCCAAAGAGGACAATTTTGAAACCTCAACTATTTGTACCATTCGACGGCTAAAAATTCATGATTTTGAATACTGATATCCAAAACATCATGTCAAAGATCAACCAGGAGATTAAACCTCATCCGAATATCCTGATACAGGTTCCGGTAGGGTCCAGAGAGGACAATTTTGAAACCCCAAGTATTTCTCCGGTCGACGGCTCAAAATTCTTGATTTTGAATACTGATATCCGAAAACATCATGCCATATATATAGTCTGTATTGCTGAAACTGGGATTTACACGATCAAGATGCAACTACTGTCTATATTCGTCAACTGCCCAGGACGATGAAGTATGTCTAGTTATCTATACTAGCTGAATCGAAACGTTTCAAGTGTATCGACATAAAACACCATTTTGTTCGAGACAACCTAGCAGCAGGAATTATCCAGATTGATCCTATCGGTACCATGGACACACAAGCGGATATATTCACAACATCTCTATACACCACCCAGTTCCAGATTTTATGGTCAATGGTTGGAGTCACCGTTTGAGAAATCCAGGCAATCGATGATTTTCAGTACTCCCAATAGAGATGTTCAGCAACCGATGAAGATGGTCATTCCAAATATTCCTCAATCTCTTGTTCAAGATTTTCTCGTGTTTAAACTTAGTAATAGACTTTAAGTTATTGTTCTTGACAAATTATAATTTTGTAGGAACTCGTCATTGCACAAATCCCGGACATAACTCTCCTGTGTTTCGATATGCTTCGAGCGACGACTACTTCTTTTCGATTAGACGAACTCGATGCAACTCTGGTTGTTCTCCTTTATTGTAACAGGTTCTGTAAAGATTTCGCCGAATTCTTCCAATAGCCATACAGCGTCTTGGTGTCTTTTATTTTATGCAACGTATTAGGATACGCGGTTCTGTAAACGACTTGCCCACGACAACGCCGCACCAGCATACAGAAAAACGACGTTTGGCGTTTAGTTCCGTGTTCGAACATCTCCGGTCAGTCAGCATCAGAATATCCTACTTTGCACAGACGGAAATATACAATAGAAGTTCAACAAGAATTTTGTATTTCCTGCTATCCTCAAAACTCACACCGTGAACCTTCGAGAGACCCTCTTTCGCAATTTTAGCGTCACAAATCTTTTATTTTTGGATCGCTCTCCCTTCCAACCAGAGTTTCATCCACACAAACAAGCAAAGAGACGCGCTTTCCGTTGACAACCTTGCAGTAGAAGCACGGATCAGCAGTACCCTGTTCGAAACCCAGCTCAAGGAGAGCGTAATGTGGCCGGTGGTTCCAGCTTCAGGCCGACTACTGCAACCTGTGGATGCTTCTCCTCAATTAACAGACCAACGTATTCCCCGTTTTCACGTTTGCTGGCAGAATCCTCAACGTAGTCGTAAGGCTGTCCGTACTTTTGGCAAAATCCCTGAGCCACTTACCACGGCATGTATTTCACCACTTCGCCACTTGCGATGTACTTCATTTAATACATCCAACAGGCTTCCGACCTACAGTTAATTTCATAAGTTCCCACGATAATCTAGAGGATACACTCCTGTTATATGATTGCAACGACGTCTGGTGACAGCACCTTGTAATATTCGATCATAAGTTCACATGGATCATAGTGTGCGTGCACTTTTATGACAGCCGAGATGTGGAGGGTTTGTTTTGATTGTTCTGAACCAAAGTTGAAGTGTTTTCAAGTGTCCCATAAGTAAATAATTGCTTAAAATCATTCTACCACCAAAAACCCGGAGTCTCGTAAGAGCAGCTGCTATGGAAATTCATTTCAAGTCGCAACGAAACGAAACGACGCTCGAGAGGAAATGGCAATTTTGTGCTATTAACTTTGCTTTTCGCTGACCGTGTTCGGGCATGCATATGTGTGTGTGTGTGTGTGTGTGTGTGTGTGTGTGTGTGTGTGTGTGTGTGTGTGTGTGTGTGTGTGTGTGTGTGTGTGTGTGTGTGTGTGTGTGTGTGTGTGTGTGTGTGTGTGTGTGTGTGTGTGTGTGTGTGCGTGTGTGTGTGTGTGTGTGTGTGTTTGTTTTGTCTATCAATGTGGTTCAACGTTATCTCAATGGCGATGAGAGTGGCGCGGTTATATGTCTCTTAAAAAATTAGAAAGAGTGAAGAGGGTCGATGTAATTTTAATTCAGTTTCCATGGCACGTTTTCACTAATCTGACAAATTTCTCTTGAAGCCACTAGTGAGATGATCAAATCCCCATTATGAGCAAACTATCGGATCCCATTTTAAAAACACTGAGAAACAATAGAAGAATCCAAGTTGAAAAAAGAAGAAGACACCAAGTGGTGATCAATTTGACAGCTCCCATGTTAAAGTATAGGACGAACGTTTTAAAATGCTTCTAATAAACTCAAATGAAAGTTTAATTAAAAGCGGTTTGTTGTATGATGTAAGAAAAATCCTAAACTGCACAATAGGGGCATTATTTTGATTGATTTTTTATTTTGCTGAAAATGTCTTTATTGAGTAGTTTTGGATTTTTCTTACATCATACAACAAACCGCTTTTAATTAGAATTTTATTTGAATTTTTTATAAGCATTTTAAAATGTTCGTCCTATACTTTAACATGGGAGCTGTCAGATTTATCACCACTCGGTGTCTTCTTCTTTTTTCAACCTGGATTCTTCCATGGAAGGTTCGGATGAACATACAACAACGATCCACTTACCAACTAAGCATGTATTACACTCAATGTATCTAATGTCTCTCACTAAAACGCTGGCTCATCGCGCTGCTTGTGCGTCGCCAGATGTCGCGTCAAGTAGCTCTGCTGAATGAAAGCCTGCCCGCAATGTTGACACTCGTACGGCTTCTCCCCGGTGTGGGTCCTCTCGTGAATCACCAGCTGCCGCTTCCGAATGAACGCCAACGGGCAGAAGCTACACTGGTGGGGTTTTTCGCCAGTATGCGCTGCCATCTCGTGGCGTTTCCGATCTGTAGCGTGAGAGAACACCTTGTCGCAAAACTTGCACTTGTACGGTCGGACACCGGTGTGGCGCCGTTTGTGAGTCAAGAATTGCGTTTCAATTCGGAACGTCAACTTGCAGATTTCGCATTCCCATGGTTTCTCATCTGTGTGTATCCTGGAATGATCCTTGTAGTTGCGCTTCCGGGCGAATGTTTTGCCGCATATTTCGCAACTGAACGGCCGATCCGTTTGGTGTACGATCATATGGTTCTTCAGGATGGTTTTCGTACCGAATGTTTTTCGACACACATCACATTCATACGGTTTGATGCCTAGATGTTTGTTCTCGTGATCCTTCAGTGCGGCTAGCGATTTCATCTGGACGCCACATGTGCTGCAGGTATGACGGGCACCGGTATTGGCTTTCCTCTGCACAGCAACGTGCCTTAGAAGACCTCGATAATTGCTGAAACTTCGAAAACAAACCTCACAACAGTTATCGTCTGTGTCGCGGTAATCCTTGAATTGATTCCGTTTTACGCCATGATTGTCGTCCACATGGGTCAGTAGCTCGCAGTAATCCGCGTATGCTGCCTTGCAAGTAGTAAAACAGCAGTAAAACTTTCCGTCATCACCAGATTTTTTCGGTTTCGGACCTCGTCTATCCTCCCTGGCGGAATTTTTCTCATGTGTTTCGTAATGTAATAGAAATGGAATTTGAAAGTTGAACTTCTGATCGCATAGCTTGCACGAGAATAACTGTACGGACTTGACAAATTGACGATGAATTTGTAGTGATACAGCTTTGACGAATCGACGGAAGCATTGGTCGCATTCGTATGGACGATCCTTGTCGTCCGGTTGTTCAAACTGTCGGTGAGATTGATTGGAATGATCGGTAAGCTCCTCCTGAGTTATGAAGGTTTCGAAACAACCGCAGCAGCGCACCATGTCCTGATTGCTAATGGCTACGACAGACACTTCCGCTAGATCTGGATCGTTTCGTTTGACCTGTATGAAGGGAGAATAAAATCTAAATTAGTGTGCCAAAGAAGACGATCCCTTCCCTACCTGTTGGTGTACGTAAAGTCTACGGCCGTATGGTTCCTTGAAATCTTGTGGAGCTTCTTCGGGTTCATAATCTTCATCTTCATCATCCTCATCCTCGTCAACTTCGGCTTCAAAATCATTTACGGGAGATTCGTTACGATCTTTAACGGCTGTTCGCCGTCGTCTGCTAGTCTGCGCCACGGTGTTCGATGGACGAATGTCCAGCACTTGCACCTTTTCCTCCTCCTCAACCTCCTCTTTCACATCGATCATCTCCAACTCGACAAATCCTTCATGATTTGCGCTGGTTTGCTGATGATTGTGTAGTTTGTCAGACGAACGGAACACCTCCTTGCATGTTTTGCAAAAGTAAATATGTTTGGCATTGAGTTCGAGCATGTGCATCTCATAGTCATGTTTAGAATCGAACGATCTCAAACAGGCAAAACAAGCATAGTCCTCGTTGAACCCTCGATTCCCTTGATGTTCTTTTTCGCCATGGCGTTTCATTTCCCGTTTACTCTCACAGTACAGCCCACAATCACAACAGCAAAAGCCATTGAATGTGGCGTAATCGAATGTGATAAAATTCTTCATCGAGCGACATTTATCCGCTGGTATTACATCCTCCAAAGATGTCTTAGAAGAAATTCCCAGGTCGTCGGTAGCAACCTTTGTGAGATTATTCGTTGTTTTATTTGCAATGTGCATCTTTAAATGTACCTTCAACTGCCGTTTGCTAGGAGATAGAACATCGCACAACTTACAATGGAACAACTGTCGGGATCGGGCCATTTTCTGGTGTAAATTCAAACTATCAGTGCTGGAGAATAGTTTCATACAAACACCGCATTCGTAGCGTTTACTTTCGTCGCCATGGGGCTTCTCTTTGTGGTCCCGTTTGCAATGCTTTTCCATTGCTGACTTTGAATTAAAGAACTGAAAACACCCACAGCATCGGTAATCATCGACCTCAACCAACTCCCAGCTAGGCTCGTCTCCTTTCCTTGTCCTGTAATAACCTTTTTTCAAATCCGAAAACAACCAACTAAATTCCGAATGCAATGGATCGGAGGAATTAATCAGTTTTTTAATTGGAACTTCCTCGATAATTTCGTCCCCATCGTCATCCAGCACTTCTTCGTCCACAAAGGACATTTGCATTGGGTAGTCTTCATCCACCTCTGCTTCCTCTATACCAACTTCACACTTAACTTCCGCCGGTTCCAACTTACTTTGGAGTAACTGTTTAAATTGTTTCTCGCTAGCTTTACATGTTTCCCGCAAAGCCCACGATTCTCGCAGCTTATCCGTGCAAGCAAGACAGATTTTCTGTGGAAGACGATCGTTCGGCTTAATCTATCAAAATTGAAAGCCCATTTGTTATCGAACTATAAAACCCTATTTGCAATTAATCTTACATCAACATCCAAACATCCGGCCATAACTTCAGCGACGGTTTGGACCAAAGCATCTTCCGGCTCACACCCCTGCAGGTGTGTAAATTCCAGGGTAGTAGCAAAAATGCAAACAAATACTGATTGCTCCTGGTCCTCGGGGCGGGTGCAAATCCGGCACAGATTCTCCACCGGCTGCATCTCGCTTGGGGCCTAGCTTCCTGGAAACAATAGTTTTAATTTAATTTGAGTTCATTCAATTGGATTTTTTTCTTAAACTCTTACGGACGCAAAATTTGTTTGTAGGATTTTGTTTTGATAATTTTGACAGCCAAAATAATTTTAACATCATCATCTTCATCGTTGATCGTTCAGCTCCTTGAACACTAACGCTTGTTGATGTCGTGTGCTCTCCTCTCTCGTGAGAGAAAGAGTATGTTTTGATAAAGAACTACTGCTTGACTAATCACTGAAAAGGGATAAATTGTTTTTTTTTTTTTAATTCTTTGATTATCGAGATTTTTATCCCCGGACTGGTTCATCTCCCGTCGTAGTCACTCAAATACCCTTTGGGTATTTTCGTAACTTGTCCGGGAGTGAGATTCGAACTCGTGACTTTGGCATGAGAGGTATGATGTTGAAGGAGATGTTCGCTCATCACCATGAGGCACAAGAGCAACAACAACGTTTGGCTAGAACTGAAAGATAGTGAATTTCGATAAGCTTCGCCAGTGCGGCAGGCCCGGAAACATAGCATCTGCTATGTTTCCGAGCCTGCCGCACACTAGCGGAACTATCAAAAACTTCTCTTCATATCTTTCAATTCTAGCCAAAAAACATTGTTGTTCACTCTTGGTGCCTCATGGTGATGAGCGAACATCTCCTTCAACATCATAATCGTTACTCCTCGCACGGAGAATATATAAAATAACAATTAATGTATGAGAGGTATGTTAACTACAGCGTCGGGGTTGCCCCACAGGAATAAATTCTAGTTTTCGTAAATTTGTATTTTAAATCGCAAGGGATTGCATGCAATTCATGCCAATTAATTGCAGTATAATTCACTGGATTGCCTCATATACACCAATTGAGCTGGATAATTAAGAGAGTGGCTTGTGGCTGACGCAATCATAAAACAAGATAGGCCATTCTCAATGGTTGATCGTGATCTGTCAACCGCCGGTGTGTTCTTTAGTCGGCGTCTTATAATTTGCTGTTAGTTCGTAAAAAGTTCAAGATTTTTCCTTAAATTTGTGTTTAAAGTGATCAATACGATGGAAGTCTGTCGAACATGTTTGAATAGACGCGGCAGTGAGTTGGTTGGTGACGATTTTCAGTCGATTTTTTCCCGCCTCGAGGAAGAGAATGTTTACATCGCTGATTGCCTGGCACAGTGGGTTGGAAGGACGGTAAGTTTTCGAAATATATACACTAAGCTGTATTTTTTTCAATATAGGAATAAAAAAAAAGGAAAATACGGCAATATCCAGCCATGATTTTAAACGAAAGAATTTGATTTTGTTGACTTTCTAAAATACAAAAATTAACATGCCCGATGACGTTGATTAACCTTACTTTTTACCTACCTAACCTACACGGTAAAAAATAAACACGATGAAGTAAACTGATTTGCTGTTGAAATCGCACTACACAGTAAGCTTCCTTTACCTAGAGTCCCTAATATCATAGAGTTAGTCTATGCTAATATAGAGTCACGCAAAGAGTGAAACCAAATCTACCTATCGAGCATCCCATCTGAATTATACATGCACGCAAAATGAGAACTAATCGAAATAAGCGTTGCATGTTCTTCTTGTCGTGACTCTTTCTAGGGACTCTACCTTTACCTATTAATGGGTACGATTTATTATTATTGTTATTCCTCCTGTGGAATTTTTTACCCATTTTACCGTAACACTGCGTCTACCCATTTAAACGGGTAGAAGCAGTTTTTCAGTAAAATGCGTAAAAAATCCACAGGAGGAATAACAATAATAATAAATCCCTTACAAGAGATCTTATCACAGCACGATAAAATCAACATCACATCACTTCAGTTTTCATTGTTTTATGCAGCTGTTTTAATGTTAAATGCTTTGAATTCTTAATTCCGAACATATTGAAAGTAACAATCTAACTTTTTAAATATAACTATATAAATCTGGGACTTCCAAGTTGTTTGGTATGAATTTATTTTGTTATGCTATGTTCACGCTACAGAATTATAACATGCTTTAGTACGAATTTGATGATATTAATCAATTATTATACCGTCATAATTATTATGTAATGAAAGTCAACCTAATTAGTATTTTAGTTGTTGCTCTGGCATTAATAACACCGTTAGATCACAAACAATATTAGAAGAAACATTTGGAGATTCCACTAGTTGTAGTGGAGTTCCATCATGCAAGGTTGATTGCGAGGGGTTGGAACCAGATTGCAGAACTTCTGATTTCAGACGAATTATATCTGGTATCGAGCCTGACGCTAAGCCTAATGTATGATTTTCTTTCAGAATCTGCTCATCAATTTGTCCTGTGTATGCCACTAAAGATGTATCCACCTGGTTTTAAACATTAATTATATGATCCGCAGTCTCCTCCACCGTCGCAATGCCCAATTTGATTAAAACAGGTTGATAGCTGCATCTGTGTTGGCTGGGTACACTTTTTCAAAATTATAGTTTATACGTCAAAAAGTGACTAGTTTTAATACACGTATGAAGAGAACTTCTTAAGCCTTTTGATGAGCATACTAATTTGTCAACGGCGACAAAAAAATGCGTAAAAAGTAGGCACCGCTGAGAAAAGAAAATTAAATCTGCCCACGACTTGATGTTGACGCCATTTTTAAATAAGCATTTATTTGATAAGCGCAGTGTTTAAGTTCCGGAATTGTTTTAGGCAATCGCGAAATATTTACTATTGTTAGTTATTACAAATGTTTTACATTGTAGGAATCAAAATAGGACTCCCATGCCCTGAGGCCGAATGCAGCTATTAGGGATACAATTTTAGGGACAAATTATTAAGCTTCGGACCGATGTGCTGGTACTTCCTGAGCCAAAAGCTATATCCAGTTTCATCTTGACTAAAAACCTCTAGACAGAATTTTGTTATTTTTATTGTTATTGTTATTGTTATTCTTTCAGCTTATTAAAAGAAGTAAACAGTATGCATGTTTTAATTTTCAAAAGGAGTAAAAAGTATGCTTTTTTTTCTTTTGAAAAGGAGTAGAAAGTATGCATTTTTCACTTTTCAAGAGGAGTAAAAACTATGCACATTTTGGCGTACATTCAGTTTACGCTAAAAAGAGTAAAAGTAATATACTCCTTTTTGGCGTAGTCCCAGTTTCCCTCGAAAGAGCATACTTTTAGCGGGTGGATAGTCATGAAGAAAATGTATATATTGTTTGGCTCGGGAAGTACTAGCACACCTAACTCATACCAACACACTCTCAAATATCATGTCAAAATAATATAGCGAATCAAAACAACAAAAAAGATACTAGTACCGGAAGCTACCGAAAAGCGCAAGAATTATTGCAAGGTGCAGACTACAAGGTGTAATACGGACCAAGTGGTTCTACAACAGTGAACCAATTTCAAAACACTAGTTGCATATTGATTGTTGATACTTTATTGTCATAAGAGCAGTAATTGAGATTACCGTGTAGTGAACGGCCTTAGTCAACTGTCAACCGACACTGATGCTGAGAGAGGAGGAGATTTAGGGGCGAGAAGCGAATCGATTTGGACACAATTTCGTCGCGACATTTTTCACGATCACTAGACGTGCGAAGCTATTTTTAGTAGTTGGGAACCTAAACGCCCGTCCTCGCAAATGGAAGACAGCGATGAGAAGACATTGGCCACGATTCACCTGATGGTAGATTAGGTAGATTAGAGCCAATATGGACTGATTCGTAACAATACGACGGCGAACTCGGCGTGGGTGGCTTTGAAGGATCACCACGAGAAAACGACGTTAGGACAACGAATAACCCTTCTCCGACAGATCCCGAACCAGAACTATAACTAGAAAATGAGAAGAAAGATTAGTAATTTCCATTAAATTCCAACCACCTTTATTGCCTATCTTGATACAGCAGATACGCGTATTTCGTCTACAATGTTCAGACTTCTTCAGTGTCGTGACAGATACGCAAGGCGCTATTCTAAGTCCCACACTCAACAACTTCTTAACCGCTGACCTGGTGATGATTCGGATTCTGATACTGACCTACGGTTTCCCTACGTGGTACGATTGTGCTTCTACCAACAAGAACAGGTTTCAGGTGAAGCAGAACCTGATTCTGAAAAAGATGCTATGTGATGCTAAACTTAGACCTTAGAAAAGATCGACGATTGGCTCCAACAGGTTCTTCCAAAGTGCTGGATGGGAAGTGCCACCTCAGCAAATCCTCTGCTGGAGCATCAGACCACGAAGACTGTGGTACTAGAATCAGCATTTCTAACTATCCTTTATCTATATTTCAAGTTCGATGGTGCGTTCCACGGAGAGAATCCTCGATCGCTCACCTGGCCACGTCCATGCAACCGTTGGAGATAGGGAGGATTTGGTATCTACCTTAAGAAAGCCCGGGGAACCCACGTAGCCTTCATTAGATATTAAAGGAAAGGTGAAATGAATAGTTGGAGAGAATATCTAAAAAGAATGCCCTGTTTGGTGCAAATTTATTGGATCCCTCCATCTGAGGTGACGAAGGGCGAATCCGATGAATTTCCGTTGAACGGCTTCTATGCGTTGAGTTTCGTGGGGACCAAAAGGACGAACGAGTATTTTGCCAAAGCGGAACAAGAAGCCCAACTGCGACGAAGCTTTTGACACAACGTATCCAACGTGGTCCTTGTAGGCCAATTTAAAGTCGATAAGGATCCCCAAGTTCTTTATTGTAGTATCATGTCGCAATTGTTCACCTGCCAAGCCATAGTCAATTTGAAAGAGGGAGCGTCTGCGGCCAAAGGAAATTACCGAACATTTGGACACATTCAGTGACATTCGGTTGATACGACATCATTCAGCAAAAGTTTCCAACTCTTGTTGCAAAAAAGATGCGTCCTCCGGAATCCTGATCGTGTAAAAAAGCTTCACATCGTCGGCATGCGAGAGTTTCAGGCAATCCAGGATGAAATTAACATCATTCATGTACAGCAGAAATAAAAATGGACTGAGATGGCTGCCTTGGGGAACACCAAACCACACCATGAAAGGAGATGAAACGTAGTCTCCTATTCTGACGGACATCCTTCGTTCTGTCAGAAAAGATCGGATCCAAAGAAGAAGACTGTCATTCATGCCTAGTTTGTCAAATTTAGCAACCGCAATTTGATGATTAATTTTATCAAACGCTGTGGATAAGTCGGTGTAAATAGCATCTACTTGTTGATCGAGTTCGATTTGGCGAATCACGTAAGAAATAAAGCAGGTCAAATTGGTTGTCGTCGAGCGTTTAGGCATAAAACCGTGCAGGTCTGGCGAAATATAATGGCCGAAGTGGAGAAACATCTTACGAAAAACTATCAGCTCAAACAGCTTGGAAGTAGAGCTCAGCGCAGCTTTTCCTCGGTAGTTTGCAACATTTCTTTTGCAGCCCTTCTTAAACACTGGAAAAACATATGACTGTTTCCAGCAGTCCGGAAATAAACCAGAAGCGAGGGATGACGAGAATACAGACGCTAGCGGTTTTGCCAATGTATCCAAACATTAACAAGTGTTTCATTACCGGAATGGTCTCACCGAGTTCTACTATTCGACGGCTCTGTTAATTGCTGTTAATTTTTGAGTTCGAGGACAGTTGTCATCTTTTTCTGATCGAATCAATTTAAAATAAATAAAATTAACCTCTTTTTTAGTTCAAACCTGAAACCTTAGCTATAAAATATGCTTAGCTTAGCTTGACTGACTGCACGTATCAATGGTTGCTACTCCGTGATTGATCAGAATCAGTGAAATTGCACAATGAATCAACTAAATGGGGCTGGGAGCAACCGACCATTCTCACTGTACACGTTTCAGTGACTCAATTTCTTTAATAATCAATGACGGCGCCGGCCACGTCCTTGCAATCAGTTGGGAATAGGAAAGAAAGTTAGTGCACCTTTGCTGATTAGGTGACTGTGTTTACCTCTGCATCCCAACAAAGGTCACAGGTAGGAGGTTTTTCTATGTTAGAAGGGTAGGGCTCGATGGATCAGGATTCACCTTGATAAGTGATGTGATCATATCATATAGTTCATTTAATTTAGGGGACAAAAAGGATAACAATTACCTGTTTCGCTCCGCGTTTTTGAGAGCACTTAACAACTCTCAATTGTCTGAAAATCCTTTGAGAGGTAGAACGCGCACGCGCGTTTTTTCATTTATACATAAATGATGCCTATCCAAAACGGCCAAGCTTGCCCCATATGGCATTGCAGGTGAACGAAAGTAGCATCGTATGTCGAACTTAACTCCTCCAACTGTGCAACTGTATCTACAGCAATGCCATGTCGGTAATGGAACTGGTACGTGGTGAAACTGATTTACCAAGAGAAGTTTGCAAAACATTGGTGTTTGTAGGTTACCGGGTGTCCGGAGAGATTTTCCCGAGTTCTGGAGTTGAGTTTGGTAGACAGGTACAAGCCGGTTGAGCCAAGAATGGCTACGGTGGTGATACAGTTAAGGCTTAAACATGAATTACTCCGATAATAATTGTGTTATAACATCGGAAAACACAACGGAAGTAAATACACGTCAAACTTGCTACCCTAACCTATTATGGTAATCTGAATAACCGAAAAAGTTCGAATCAAAAGATGTATCGAAATGGGGTGACGTCCAAGTGTATAATTGCTTCATGACCGAAAAAAAACAGCCTTCCTCTTTCCATCTACGAAATCGTTAACACACATCTTGTGGTCAAGGTTGTCAATATTGTCAATTGCATTTTTCGACAACTAATTATCGTTCGTCTTAGGAAAAACGGCAAATAAATCAGTGTAATGGAAAGCGCTCACCCGGATAATCAGCAACAATCAGCAAACGTTTACCAATCGGTTCGTTTTCGAAATCCATTAACACCAGAATGTAGTTCTATTCAACACACAAATGATGTTTAGGTATGACTCTGGTCATAAACACAGCATCCACTATCACACGCGACGGTTATTATTGAGATTCAAACAAGGATTTCAATTTCATCACACAAAAAATACTGAAAAAACGTGACAGCTCACCAAAGCCCAACCGTTCGTGGTCACAGCTTGCTGCGATCCTCCAAGAAACCTTAGCTATAAAATATGAAGGAAAAACAAGTTTAATTTTTATCGCATATAAGTGAAAGTCAGACATTTTAGCAAAGATTTTCATATGAACTTCAATCCAAATGTGCCAGCTAATCTTTCAGACAAGTGAACGGAAATTTCACCCCGTTGTAAAATTGGAGGAAATAATTCAATGTTCAATTTTCCATTTCAGATCGATGAAAACGACGGTTTGCCTACAAACATTTGCCAACCTTGCCTGGAAGCAATCAAATCCATTGCACTATTCATTGAAAATGCCAAAGAATGTGACGAAAAGTTGCGAAATTGGCTAAATTCCGACAATTCGTCAGTTGAATTATTAGCGTACATTGATCTCGACACGGAAATCAAAAAAGAACCAGAAGATATTTCAACCGACGTTATCCCTAAACGAGAAGCAGTCGATGAGCAGTTAACTAAACAGGAAGACGTCGATAGTGATGAAGATTATGATCAAGAAGAAGAAGAAGAATATGATGAAAATGTCAAACAACAAGATGAAGATGATGATGAAAATTCCGAACAAGAAGAAGATGATGATGATGAAGATGATGATGAAAATTTCGAACAAGAAGATGATGATGATGATGATGAAGATTATGAGCTAGAACAAACTGCTAAACGTCGTAAACGAACGGCAAACAATATTACTAGAGGTCGCCCCAAAGGGAAGAAACCAATCGATAAGTTAGATAAGAAGGAAAAGGAAATGTACAATGTAATTGAAGTTGAAGATAAACATATTTGCTGCGGATGCTACCGTCTTTTCGACAATGAAGCGGATCTGAAACAACATGGAAAAACTGTCCACGAAACGACCAAAAAGGGAAACCGCAGCAAAAAAGTCGTTTGCATTTACTGCTATAAGCGATTCAGTCGTATTTCACAACGCCAAGCACACCGAAAACGTTGTGTTAGTATCGAACGAGTGTTCGAATGCAAACAATGTGACAAACGTTATGTAAACCCTGAAAGCAGATACAATCATGCACACAACCATCCGAAATGGAATATCGCAGCACCAAAGATGTATAAAGTCCCAATGTCCCGCCTGGAAAACATGGATATCTGTGCTGCATTCGAAATTGCACAATGTCCCACAGTTCGGAAGATGCGCTCCTTGAACACGTTAAAAAGGATCATAATTTAAACAGGGATTATGTAGCTCCCAGCGAATCTGGTGACATACAGTGTCCTTTTTGTCTCCGGTTTTATAAAACGAAAGCAAAGCTTGTCAGCCATTACATTACTCGATATAATGCAGTTTCATACCAGAGAGAGTTTCAATGCCATGAATGTGGAAAAATCTACAGCTCACAAGCCTTACTGAAGGGACATGAAAACAAGCACGCGAATGTAAGGCCATACGAATGCAAGGTCTGCAATAAACGGTATTATACTGAGGCTGTTTTGAAATCGCACATGTTGAATCACACACGCCCTAAAGCACTGGAATGTTCAATATGCGGTATGGCGTTCCGGAGGAAAATGTTTCTTATGAATCACTATCGAGTACACAGCGATGACAAACCATTTGAATGTGAAGTTTGTCATAAGACCTTCAGGCACTCGTCAACGCTGTTCACTCACAAGAAGATCCACTTTCCCAACTTGCAGTACAAGTGTTCCGAATGTGGAAAAGGATTCACAGATACCGGAAACCTTAAACGTCACCTTGTGTCGCATACGGGCATTAAACCGTATCAGTGCAATCATTGTGACAAACGGTTTATGCGATTGACGGAACGATCAGAACATGAAAGCATCGTACACGAGGGAGTTATGCCGTACGCTTGCGAGGCATGCGGAAAACAATTTTCAGCTAAGCGGCCATTCCAAAAACATCAACAAGTTTGTGAATTCTAATTTTTCTGACATTTGTTTTAAAAAGACTACAAGTTTTAAACTGTTGATAACAAATATGAACACTCAATGCGTTGCTTTTATTATAACCCTTCTGTAATAAACACGTTAAAACTTCATTAACACATCAATGTGTCCTTTTAGTTCGTACATCATATCACAGGGTTAACTGCCCATAGAAGCATAACTGTCCCATATGGATTTTAATCGAAAAAGAATCTATTGTTACTCACCAAGTAGAATGTTTCGTTCAGAAAATATCGTTTAAATGCCAAAACTAGTTTACCCCCTCTATACAGAGAAATCAATTTTCAACAGCGTTTTTCTCGACTTTTCTCGGCTGTATTTCCAGATGGGACAGATATGCTTTTATGAACAGTTAAGGTCTACGAGAAAATCCTCAATGTTTCGTGACGTTAGTAAGCTTAAGCTCCGTAATACCCCATACCCCCTCAATTTCCAGCACAATACTGTCTAAGTTTCAAGTGTTTTACTGCCGTTATTAGCATAACTGTCCCATGTATATAGGGAAACCCATAGAACATGGGACAATTATGCGTAGAACGGCAGTTTACATCGTGATCTCAAAGTACAAGTTACTAGCTATCGCATGCAGAACGGCTGAAGTATAAAAACGAACATTTGTTTCAGTTGGAGTAGGTTCCTAAAGCCCGATTCAATGTAAATTTTGACGCATACACGGTTGATCGAAACGTCAAATAAGAGGGTATTTATTCAGCTTTTGAACGATATATAACAAGTTATTACTTTTCACCGTTTCGAACGAACTGTCGCACTTTAATTGTGATCGATGCCATCATGATCTGCACAGTCGCTGGTGACACTGTACCGGCGAATTTATTCCACTTTAAACGCATTTGTCACTTATTTACCGCATCCTCGAAGTTTTCCCTTGACAATTGCCCAATATTTTTCGATCGGTCTGAACTCGGGGCAATTCAGCGGCAGGCTTGGTTTGCTCCTCCGTTTGAGCGCAGAGTGGAGTGTATCGGCCACGCGCACGGCATTAGCTGCATGGTGCACCGTGCATGCTCTACATCTACTCTACATCGACAAATACACGCTTTTCTCATTCGGTAGATCGAGCGAGTGAAATGACAAAAGAGAACTCCCGATGGTTTGCACTTGACTGCTTTTGTGTTTTGTAATTGCGCGCTCGCCGAGCAACGAGTGTGTCGCTCTACGTGCCTTACAACAGCCTTTCTATTGGCGTAGTGGAGTAAAAGCTCCACTCTGATGCTACCGTCGCATAAGGATGCTTGGAAGAATGGAAGAAAAATGGTTTACTCCTCGCAAATCTGCAAAACGTTTTTCTGCTTAGACTCATGCGCATCATTAGGTTTATTGGATGATTTTGCATAAGAAATTTTCAGTCAAATCTACATTTATTGAGACATGGTAAAATCAAACGCATTTATAGTCAGGTGAAAATTGTTGGTGTTTGCGCTTGATTTAACCCTCGAAATGGTTGTTTCTACTGCGGTTTTTTTTGCGTGTTTTATTTCATGACACCGTCCATGCTGCAACACATACAAGATGTAAATAAAAGTAAATTTACGAATAAATTAGAACCGAGATGGTTTACTACCAATGTTTCATTGTGAATATCATCTAGAAGCACTACTGCATCGAATTCCTGTTGGTTGAAAGAAGTTTGGATGTATTTTCCTTAGATATTGATTAGTAAACAAATGTTTGCTTGTTAATGTAATTTTGAACCAAAATTCAAGAATATTGTCATAGAAAGCATTTTCTCTATTGTCTTATGCACAATATAAGCTTCCCATACACAATTCAATCATTTTACGCTGTCATCGCTATAGAAATCACAAATTTTCATCATTTTCCAATAAACGATGTTTCGCATTAGGTAACCGTGAGTGTCAGCATAAAATGAATAATTTACCATGAAAAATCAAAGAAACACATAGAAACACTAATAATTTGTAGCTGAAGACAGTATCCAACACGAATCGTGCAACTATTTTCCTGGGAAAACATATTTTCATAACAGAACGATTTTATTATAAAAAAAAAGGTTCTTACGTTCCCAACGAAAATTTATAGAATTTTTCAACGATTATCCACTTAACAGTTTTAACTTTAAAATATAGGCAGCGAAAGCTCTGCAATGTGCCAAATCCGTGTTTCTGTTTTAGATCTTTGGTGAATAATTCAATTCCCCACCTTGTTTCGCCATCGAAGAATGGTAGTTTTCAGGACTTATCTAGACGGAACGAATTTACATATAGCTGTGCTTGCATTGTCTTGACCAGCTTTCGTGCGGTAGCCAGGAAATTGGTTACTGGTGTTTTCTTAAGTATATTGTGAAGAGCCAATTGCACGTCATGAGCTGCACATCTTACTCCTATAAGATGACCCTGTTCAATAATAGACAAATCGTCTATGGTTTCATCAATATCAGCTTCATCATCCGACATCGTCAAAACTCGTTTGTATACTAATCGTGCCTGCTTTTTGGCCATTAAATTTTGTTTCAGGGAGCGATTCGAATGTTTACTGGCACAAAAAGACTCATCCTTCTCTTGAAAGGATGTATTTCTTTACCAAATCACGTATGGAAACACCTGGGTTGCTTTTCGCGTACCTCAACACCTTTCTCCTCCGCTCTTTGTCACTAGTGCCACTTTTATGATAGATGCGCTGTGCTCTATCCACACTCAGACTATCCTTGTAACGTTTTATTATAAGACACACCGTTGACTTTGGGAATTTTAACACTTTTGTTATTTTCTGAGGCAGACCACGGATTCTCTAGATTTTTGTGCACCATTAATTTTCTTTTCTCAAGTTCCACTATCCGTAATTCCTAGATGCGTCGATCAATCGAGAAAAAACTTTTCACAAATTTCTTCGTCAATGAAACACTCAACAAATGCCTGTCAAGCGTTTTTTGTTCCAACCACCAGGGACGCGGTAGTGTATTAATCCATGCGTCCAGATTTAATTTGAATCGAGGTTTAGGTCCTTCCGGGGAACGTGCAAAGTGGACTGTAACACTTTTTCGAGAGTAGGCCAAAGTTAGAACATTAAGATCCTCGCTGGGTGCTTTACCTTCGGTGTATACTCTGAAAGTGGAGTGTTAACTCGAGCTAGCGTAGTTCGGACTACCCGTTGGATATTCGGTTTTCTTGAAGCAGTGTCACGTTAGGGCATCTTCAACGGCGATCCAAATCGTGGATTGGATTTATTTATTTTTTGACCAAATGCAAAAACATCGCTGCACCGGTGTTGTAAATTTTGTTTTATACTGGATCTATTTTGCATCATTTTAAAACTGATATATGTTTTGATCTAATCTTCCTGCAATTTGAAACAAGAAACATACCGTTTCAAAATACTACACGCTACTTGATAGTGCCAATTATTGAGTAAAATTTTAGCTTTAACTAAACAATAACTCAATTTTATTTAGCATATTCTGAGGTATATTTGTGAGCCAAAAAGTAACCGTGTTTGCTGCGTGTGATGCTGGCGGTGGACAAAAAGTTAAATGCTGATAATTACCTCTAGTTGCTCCTGGTGCTAGTGAATTGCCTTTTCGTTTCATTCCTAAATAACGAATGCTTGTCTAAGGTTTTTTTTTTACAGCCACCGCATTTTCCGGAAAACGCTGACTAGATCGAAAAGCGGAATTCCGAGATTCCGAATAGTATTTCGATTGCCCGGAATTGATAAGTCATGAAGTCTTCAAAGTAAACAATCAGCATGATAAGCGCACTTGCAAATAGCTCATACAGATAAATTTTGGAGAAGCCTCTAGTTGTCGCGTAATGTCCAGGAAATCCTCCCTTGGCACGCGGAAACACGGAAAGTGATTCTCGTTGTAGGTTTGCGTGTCGCTAAAGTAGTCCTGGAACAGCTTCTGATGACCGGAACGGAAATCACGGTCGACGTTGGGGCCAGGATGTGATGCCCTCCGTTTCGACTCTTGTTTATCCGCTGCCAAACTACAAATCAGCACTATCTAATATCGTTTAAATGAAACGCATACATTCACACACTCACCTTCAGCCAAACAAAAGAACAAGTATTCCATGTCGTAAGCTAACGACGCACTACTGGCATTAAAAATTATTTGATCAATGGCAAAATGTTTGTGAAAAATCTGCGATCTCTGAAAAAAAAACTTTCTGATCTCTGTTTTTGAATGATCGAATGGATGACAGGTGTTGGCGGGTTTAACAACTAGAAATACAATACCAGTGCGGGGAACGCAAAGTTGGTGTATTTTAGCTGGTTCTATTCAAGTTTTGCTGATGCAAATCAGGTATAAAGTTGATCTAAAAATAGACCTCCAATGAAGATGCCCTGACGACTCCTGAATTTAATACTACACACGCTAAGAAAAAGTAACCAGCGGAGCAGTTAAGTGTGGCAAGCCAACTTTGGGTATAATCATGTTTACCGTTGGGTTCAAATAACTTAGTTTTGGGTAAAATTTTACCCAAAAGTAAGACCAACAGTGACAATATCGCATCGCAAATCTGCTGTTGAAAGCCAACGTTAAGATTCCTACTTCCCCATTCCTACCCGAATCATTGTAATCCCTAACCTCGACCAAGGTTTTCCAAAACTAACCAAGTTAGTAAGTTATTGTCGTCGTAAAAATGAAAAAGAAATAGGCTCCGTTATGCCTACGGCACTTATGCCACACAAATAAACAAGTAATTTAAAAAAACGCCTATCTTGATGACGAATTTCTTGTTGAAATTATTTTAAAATCGTTATAACATGTTATAACCATAGACTAACTCTAAGACCAGTAGGTCCCATACAAAAACGATTTTTTTCTTGACTCAGTCAGTACTAGAACATCGTCCCAAGCTCGGTCCCAAGCTCAATAATGCACCCCTTATAATGAACTCACATGAACACACTCTCAAATACTCTGTCAAAATAACACAGCAAATCAAAACAAAGGCGCAAATATGTATAACAAGGTGCTGGCTTCAAGGTGTAATTCGGACCAAGGGGTTCTACAACAGTGAACCAATTTCAAATCGCTAGTTACATATTGATTGTTGTTATAACTCTGTTGTCTGAACAAGGCATTAACCTTATATAAAAAATGAACTGCTAATAATTAATAAACAAACAAATTCGATAACTAGAATATATTCCCTGTTTACTTAATGGGTTTGGTATACCAAGATTAATGAATTTCAATGGTTTTTATTAGTTTCAATTTCTGTTTAATGTGGAATACGAATCTCTGGGCTGGTAGCAGCAGGCCATTGACAAGCCTATATCAATAGCAGTGATTGACAGTAGACAGGATGTCCTGGGCCCAAATTGATTTGGGCCCGTTGTCAGCTGTCAAATAGAAGTCTAATCATTTGTTTTGGTTGTTTGTTTTGATGTAAAACACCACAGAAAGCGATTTTTCTGCTTTGTATGACGTGCACAACGAAAACGAGCAACAACAGACAAAATGTAAACGCTACAATAAACACAACTTACAATGTTGACATTATTTTGACAGCTGAGCTTGCTGAGATGTTGTCTACGTGAAAAATTGGTCCTTGTCATAGGCCTGGGTAGCAGGTCTCATATAGACATACATATACATATAGACATATAGACTCTCAAGTTTACATATAGACTCTCAAGTAATAGACCGGACAACGTGAGTCTGGCACAGTTGATGTATCCAAAACAACTGTCAAATCGGCATGGCGGCACGTTGTCCGGTCTATTACTTGAGTGTCTATAGTTTTACAGAATGATCTATGAAGTGACGTTTTTTATCTATCTGCACTGAAACAATCGACACGTTGTTTCCACGTGAAATTTCACGTAACTTTCACATGAGTACGTTACCAGATCTTCTTCAGCAAAATCAGGTAAACATTACGTGTCAGAAAATTGTTCGTAAAAAAACTGGAAATATTTATGTTATTTCCACGTACAATGTAAATCAACGAGAAAATCACGTAGCTCTTACGTGTATTCCAGGTGTTTATTACTGATTTTGGCAGTGGAAAAAAACTACAGGCACTCGCAAATAAACTTAAGAATATCATAAGATTCAACTTATGAACAAAGATTTGAAATTTCATAAGGCTAATAGTACACTCAAAAAACAATGCACCTTATATTTAAGTGCAATCACTTATAGATTTGGGCAAAGGGCAAAGTTATTGCTCTGTATTGGTGCTGCATATATACTTTTATTAAATGTGGTCAAATAAAATTCATGACCCATAGAGTAATTGAAGATATGTGCAATAAATATATAGTCTTTAAGTGCAACAGCTGAATAGGTATTAATTGTAGTGTACATGGATTGCATTAACTTGTTCTGGCAAAATTCAAATGAGTTTTTAGTACGTTTTATGTGCAAAGGTGCATGGATTTTATTATTGGATTTTTTGTATTTTTTCATGTAATAAAACAAAATGTGTGAATTAAAGAGGTTTTATTTAAAAATAACACTATTTGTTTCACTTACATAGTATCACGCGGTTACATAGAAGTACATTCTATCGCGTTTAGCAGCTCTTCTGCGGGGATGAAAACAATGCTCGGCAGATCTGAAATAATCAAAATAAACACTGTTAACATGGCAAAGAAGAACATCTATAGTAATTTATTACCTTCAAAAAATTTAAGGAATTCCGCTGGAAAACCAAGTCCCTCAACCACCACAGGGTAAACTTCTTTTTGCTTCTCAATTTTGATGTTTTTTTTCTTCTACCTTGACAAAGCAGCTGATTGTTTTTCGCGCCCGGTTATTTATTTCGTTTTAAGTGCGAAGATGGATAGAATTGGGCAAAGTGAAAACACACTTGAATGACATTTCTCGCTCCATTGAAAATTATGTGCGGACCATATCAGTCTCATTGGAAACGAACCTGTGTATTAAGTGACGAGTGTTAAAAATTATGTGCGGCAAATGAAAATCATACTGGCTCACATGCTTTCAATTCGAAGCAAAAATTGACCGATTTAAGTGCCGATTTTAATAATAAAAATCATAGATTTATTTTCAGTGTACGTTCGCACTACTGCTTATATTACGTCATATAGAGTATCTTGATATCAGCAACTATACATCTAGTTTTCACTGGAAATAATGTACATCTCATTTGACATCAAGATACTCTATATCACGTAATATAAGCTGTAGTGTGAACGTACTATAACTTATGAATGGATATTGTTTTACAAGACGTATACGCTTTTATGCTTTCCTTTTTACAAGTGTTGATGTACTATTGGTCAAGTCACTCATGACCTCAACGTTCAAGGTTTGAATCCAGGTTGCACCGTATTTTTGTTTTTTCAACATCATATTTCATAAGGCAAATTAATGAAATTCATAATGGACTCCTGTACAGTGACCATTTATTCATTGCAACGTGTTTACATTGCAATGAGCGAATGGCATTTGCAACGACATGCAACAACATTTCGACTGTCAAAAACTCGTGAACCCTTTGAGTTATATGTCAAAATACTGCTTGACATTTGCATATGACCGTTAATTGCTTTCTAATTGCAACACGTTGCAATAAGTGAACTTGCAATAAGCGAATGGTCACTGTAGCAAATAATCATATTGCAATTTTATGAATATCGAAAGTTAATTTCGCTGAGCGTGTATTTCACGTCACCTAGTTTGATTGAAAGGCTTTTAGTACTTTTTTTTATCTTTCCGGCAAGTTCAATCGGGCGAAAGTGTGTTTGTTTGTCGTAGCAGGTAACATTTCATTTTTTTTCTCATAGCCTCAAGTTGGAACACCATTCTTTACTCGTCATGGTATCATTCGTGTCTTTATGATTCACGGTATTAGTGTAGCCGTGGCTGAACAAGATATGTACCGAAAACGTCAAAAAACGAGTATAGCAGCGGATCTGCAGATACCTTCGAAGAATTCTTGCTATTGTGTACAAACTATCATTTCAAAGGTGTTTCTAACAAGAGTTGTTCTCTTACTTCAGTTTTATAGCTAATAGGTAAGATTTTATCATTTATTCTGTTTTAAAATGAATAACATTGTTCAAACCCCATTGTTGACATTTTCCCGATTTCCTGATAGTGAACAAAATACGTTAGGGTGGTAACAATTTATTTGAAAACAAATATGATTTCGCTCTTTAGTGGAATATACTTATTATTTTGTTCACATCAATTTGTCTTCGTTTAATTTCACTGTGTAGCCTTCAGATGAGTAATTTGAAATTTTATTGAGTCAGAAAAATACTTTATCAGTGCAAGGAAACCGATAAGAGAGTTAAATTACACTTGTAACAATTAAGATTTTAATATCTTGAAAAATGAGAGTATTTGAAATAATAGTTTTTCACTTTTCGAAAATAGATAGTTTGAAAAAGTGTTTCAGTTTCATATTTTGCAAAAGTGAACAAGAGAAGTGTCAGTTCTCTGTGGTGTTAGTTTGAATATTCCTAGTTTTTCAAAACAAATGGCCGCTCGATTTGTTCCTACAGCGCCGTTCGGTTACGATACTATCAATTTTATGCTTATGCCTCACATTGTATTATAACGATGTTCTCTCTATGACAAAATATATTAAGGAAACATCTTCCAAACTAATCCCGCCAATATGAACAGTTCTTTAAAGTTCTGTTGACGCGAAGTTAAACAATTTAAATTGAAATACATGATCGTCCTCATAATATAGCCATTGAATTTTATTCCAGTCCTATACACGATGGACATTTGCCGGGTATGCATGGTTAGTGATGAAACCAACTTTGTTTCAATATTTTCGTCCATCGGTAACATTAGCATCGCAACCATAATAACCTCGAGTTGTTCCGTCCAGGTATGACACACATTATCACCCAATAGTACGTATTTATCTATAACTCCTCCTTTATCCGTAGCTCTCAGAAAATGATGGTCTACCAAGTCAAATCTGCAAGTCCTGCTCATTTGATGTGCAAAAGATCCACACCTTCATTGAAAAGGTTCGCGATTCGGATTACAAACTACGTGCAATTAAAAATGAAAGTAGTAAAACTATGACATTTGAGGTGATTGTCGTTAAAACCGAACCGATCGACGATGAAGTACGTTTCATTAGTAACGACGAAGTTGACCAAACCGCAGAGGAATTCAAATCCGAAGAGGCATCCGACGATGACAAACTCAGTACTATAAAAGCCCGTGTACAAAATGCCAAGTTGAAAAAGAAAAAGAAAAACGAACCTCCTATTCGCAATATGAGAACATCTAATAGAAAACGGAAATCTAAAACTAAGTTGGACACTGATGATGAGTTTGACGAAGGAGATGATATTGACGTTCTGGATGAGAAAGAAATTGAGATGTTTGAATCTATAACATTACCAGAAATCAACTACGTATGCTGTAGTTGTTTACAGTATTTTGAAACGCCAGAAGAGCTCGATACGCATATTGAGGTGCATAAGAAGTATTCTGTGAAAAGAACTGATACAATACATTGTGAAATATGCAAACGAAGATTTAACAAGCGCAAAGACTTAGTTAACCATGTGAAAAGATTTAAATCAGTAACGAAAATTTATGAATGCCTAAAGTGCAAGGCTCGATTCATCAATGCCGTCAGCAGGCGCAGACATGCCCATAGACACCCAACAACGATAGAAGATAAGATGAAGAAGGAGTACGGTGAAATCCTGTGTTGTGTTCAGGGTTGCACACATACTTTCACTTCAGAAGAATTGCTCGTAAAACACAGTCAAGAAACTCATAAGTTGTATAAACCTAACTACAAGGCAGAAGATGCTGCACAAAAATCGGCTGAATGTCCAGTTTGTTTCAAAAGATTTTCCTCCGAATTGTTGCTCCGAAGGCATAGAAAGCGCAATTCTAAACCTATGGACCACCAGTGCTCTACATGCGGTCTCAAGTTTCGTACGAAGGATGTGCTGACCTTCCACGAAATGAATCATGCTGAACAGAAGCCATATCAGTGCGACATTTGCAAGAAGCATTTTTCAAGCACCAGTGCATTGAAAGTGCATCAACGATATCACTCTGATGAAAAGCCTTTCGTATGCACAACCTGTGGTGCTGGGTTCTACCAGAAAGCCCAACTGGTAACCCACGAGTACGACCACGGTGATGCGCCTCTACCGTTCCAGTGCGAGGTTTGTGAGAAATACTTCAAAATGAAAAGAGGCCTTATCAATCACATGCGCTTGCATACTGGTGAGCGGCCATTTCCCTGCCGACATTGTTCGATGTCATTCTCGAATCATACCACCAGGCACCGGCATGAAATGAATCACACCGGTAAGAGAATGCTGTCTTGATGGATAGATAGGTGAATCAAAATTCGAATTTTTCTTCAACTCTTTTCCCATTCTTTCCAGGTAACAAACCATTCAAATGCAGTTACTGTGAGCGAAAGTTTACCATAAAACGGCTACAGTTGGAACATGAATGTAAACATACCGGTGAGCTTTATTTTTTTTAACATGTGTCATTCAATCGTAATAGTTATTGTGTACTTGCCATTCGACGGTGATCTAAAGTTGACGTTCTTTAAAAAAAGTCGATTATTACTCGGATGTAACATCGCATTTTATCCTCAGATGAGTTGTGGCGGTTTGGCGGTTCATGGAAGTTCTTCAGAAAATTAAGGGAGTTCTTCAGAGAACTTCAGAGAAGATACGCAGAGAATTTTATTGAAATTCTTCAGAGAACTTCATGGTTGTTCTTCAGAGAATGTCATTGAAAGTTCTTTGAAGATTTTCATGGAAGTTCTTCGGAGAACTTTATGGAATGTCTTCAGCAAACTTCATGGCAGTTCACCAGAGAATATCAGGGAAGTTCTGCAGAGAACATCAAGTAAGTTTTTCAGAGAACTTCATGGAAGTTTTTCAGAACACTTAAAGAAAGTTCTTCAGAAATCTTCTGGGAAGTTCTGCAGAGAACTTTAAGGAAGTCTTTTTCCCTGAACTTCAGGGAAGCTCTTCAGAGAATTTCAGGGAATTTCTGCAGAGAACTTCAAAGAACTTCAGGGAAATTCTGCAGAGGACAACAAGGAAGTTCTTCAGAGAACTTCAAGGAAGTTCTGCAGAGAACTTCAGGGAAGTTCTTTATGGATGTTCTGCAGAGAACTCCATGGGCGTTCTTTATGAACTTCAAGGAAGTTCTTCAGAGAAGAAAGGGAAGTTCTTCAGAGAAGATCAGCAGAGAACTTCATGGTTGATCTTCAGAGAACTGCATAGAAGTTCTTTAACGAACTTCGGCGAAATGTTTCAGGGAATTTCATGCTATTTCTTAGGATAACTTCATGGAAGTTCTTCAGAGAATTAAGGTAAGTTCTTCAGAGCACATCAGGGAAGATCTGCAGAGAACTTCATGGGAGTTTCTCAAAGAACTTCATGGTAGTTCTTCGGAGACCTTCAGGGAAATTCTTCAGAAAACTTTATGAAATTTCTTCAGAGAACTCCTTTGGAAATTCTTTGAAGAATCAGAGAGCTTCATGGTATTTCTTCAGAAAACTTTATGGAAGTTCACCAAGGAACATCAGGGAAGATCTACAGATTAATTCAAGAAGGTTCTTCAATGAACTTCGGGGGAAGTTCTGCAGAGATCATCAGGGAAGTTGTACAGAGAACTTCATAATATTTCTTAAGATAACTTAATGGAAGTTCTTCAAAGAATTGCATGGTATTTCTTCAGAACACTTCATGGAAGTCCTTCAGAGAACTTCAAACAAGCTCTTCAGAGATCTTCAAGGAAAGAAAATAGAACTTCAAGGAAGTTCTTCAGAGAATTAAGGGAAGTTCTTCAGAGCACATCAGGCAGAAAACTTCATGGGAGTTTTTCAAAGACCTTCAGGGAAATTCTTCAGAAAACTTCATGAAAGTTCTTTAGAGAACTCCTTTGGAAATTCTTTGAAGAATTTCATGGAACTCCATCAGACAACTTTATGGAATGTATTCAGTGAACTTCATAGAAGTTCACCAGAGAACACCAGGGAAGTTCTGCAGAGCACATAAAGCAAGTTTTTCAGAGAACTTCATGGAAGTTTTTCAGAACATTTAAATAAAGTTCTTCCGAAAACTTCTGGGAAGTTCTGCAGTGAACTTTAGGACGGTTTTTCCGAGAACTTCAGGGAAGCTCTTCAAAGAACTTCAGGGAATTTCTGCAGAGAACTTCAGCTACAAAGAACTTCAGAGAAATTCTGAAGAAAACATCAGGAGAGTTCCTCAGTGAACTTCAGAGAAGTTTGTTAGGACGTTCTTCAGAGAACTTCAGGGAAGTTGTTCAGAAAACATCAAGGAAGTTCTTCAGAGAAGTTCATGGAGGTTCTTTAAAGAATTTTAGGGAAGTTATGCAGAGAATTTTAGGGAAGTTCTGCAGAGAACTTTATGGTCTTGCTTAAGATAACTTCATGGAAGTTCTTCAGAAAATTAAAGGAAGTTCTGCATGGATTTTCTACAGAGAACTTCAGGGAAGCCCTTCCGAGAATTTCAAGGAAGTTCTTCAGAGAATTAGGGGAAGTTCTTTAGAGAACTTCAGGGAGGATCAGCAGAGAACTTCATGGAAGTCTTCAGTGAACTTCTTGGAAGTTCACCAGAGAACATCAGGGAATTTCTGCAGAGCAAGTTTTTCAGAAAACTTCATGGAAGTTTTGTAGAATATTCAGAGAAAGTTCTTCAGAGAACTTCAGAGAAATTTGGAAGGGAACATCAGGTAAGTTCTTCAGAGAATTAAGGGCAGTTCTTCAGAGAACTTCAGGGAAGATTCTGGATTATATACCAACTTTATGACATAGAGTACAGCAAAAAATTTGTTCGTGAAAAGGAACTTCAAGTTATGAAAACGCGTAGTAAGATAATAAGGAAAACCTAAAAACATAGCATATTTAAAAAGAATTATTTCAAAAACTAAAATACCTACATCGACAATTGTTATGTAAAAATGACCAATCTTTCAAGAAAGAATATAAAATCACGGGGCTGTTTGGTCTCGAGACCATGCAAACCTTGAAAAACTGAAAGAACCCATGTTTTTAAAATCAATATAGAGTAGGTAACGACTTGAGCACCCCGAGACCCTGTTCCAGGCACGGGGTTGACGATAGCCTACAGCGCTCATTTTTTGCAGTATGGTGCTCCATCTAGTGAAGCTCCATACTGGAAGAAATGAGCGTTGTAGGTTGACGTTAGCCCCGTGCTTGGAATGGGGTCTCGGGGTGCTTAGGTCGTTACCTACCCTAGTACAGGACCTGTTTTTTTTCTTTCTTAAAAGTCCTTTTATTTGCAATTTAAATTAATAAAAGCCGGCAAAAATTGATTAAAAAAAAGTGAGCTTTCGAAAAAAAAAAAAAAAAGGTTTTATGCTAACCGACATTTTTCGATTTTTTTTTTATTTTTGAAAAATCATAACTTCTGAACCGCTTAATCAATTTTAGGTATTTTTTTATAAATAGCAAGATTGTTGCTTCTTGTTTTTATTAGATATATTTTTAAATAGTTAATGTGCTCAAATTTGCTAAAATGGTCAATATATTTGTTTTTTATGATGTTCAAAATGTTGGACCACAACGACTATTTATTTTTATATTTTTTAATTAAAGTTCAAACATTTTTACATAACATATCAAAAAATTTCAAATGAGCCGTTTTTGAGTTAAATTTTTTGAGGGTTTCAAGATTTTTGCCTATACGCACATGGAATGAGCGTCATTTTCCATCACTTCAACTAACTGCGGGAGTCATTTCATTGAAGTTATCAAACTTATTCCTGATAGATTCATGATAGCCATGTTTGCAAACCTAGTTTCGTTTGTGAACTGTTGTGCCCATCGGAGGTATGGGAGGCTGGTCCAGTTCTGACCCCATTAAATGTAGGAACTATGAGTCAGCCTCAAATTGTTTAAAAGCAGAGACCAACATTGCTAGGGCTTGCTCAGCCATGGTTTACGCTATAACTGGAGCCTCAATGGTCCGTTAACGTCCAAATTCAGCATGACTGCTCATAAGGATTGCAGGGGCGCTCATGCCGAGTTTGAGTTGTAGCGTGAGCCACGACTGAGTAGACTTGACTCATATTTTGAATTGTTCCACATTAGGGTCATTTTGAGTGAACCGAACCGAAACTAGAATACAATTTTTTTTAGGGTGTAGAACATTTTTTCTCAAATTTAGTCAATTTTGAAGTCCAACAAACACAATTTCTCCGACCAATGCATTCTACGTTGAAATTCTTTGTGTAATGAAAGCTTTCCATTGGTATTATTAAAAATTTGGCTACCAGCGCTGTCTCAGAGAATCTTGGGAGGTCGGAATTGGCCACAGGGTCAGGATTGGACCAGGCTCCGCTATATTGAGGAATTGGAGCTCAAATCTCAAAGCTTTAGACTACAAGCAAGGGTTTTCTCAGATTACCTTCAATTAAAACTCAGCATTTAATTTGATTATTTAATTATTTTTATTTTTCTTAATTCATAAAAAAAAAATTACAAAGCAAAATTCATACAATTTAACGCACTTTTCTTCATCTGAAAACGAAAACCGTTTCACGATAATGAAATTTTCATTTTGTGGCTTAAAGTAATGAAACGATTGTGTCCCAGAGATTTGTTTTACAGGAGTGTAACGGTTCTATATTTTCTTTTCCATTGCATTGTAATCTCTTTCCGAGAAAAACAAGTAATATATTTTGGAATCTACTTTAGAAACAGCCCAAGAGTAAAGTTAGTATGCAGTTGTAATATGATGGCCTTGTAAACTTGCTTTTGAAGCGTTTCGCTTTAGAACGCCTCTTAAAGCGTCACAAGGCCCTTTTCCATGGCAAGTGGCAAAAAAGTTCCACTCTGCATTAAGACCGAAGTTCTTGTACATGTGGCACAAATTGAAAGCAGCCATCTTATTTCTGTATTGACTGCCTTCATTAAAAAAAAAATGGATATTTTTCAGGTGAGGTAGCTTTTTTTTTTTAATGAAATTCACACAATTTGTTACAAACAGCCGAACGGCAACATGGTTATGTTTAGTAAATTCGGCCAGAAGGCCGCGTGTCTTCGCATGACAAGGGACTGGCGACTCCACGAACCCTTGTCCAGTCAACAAATCCTTCGACTGCCTTAGGCTACCCCCCTAGGGAATCCCCGTTATATAGTTGTTAAAGGAACAGTGGAAATTTTTAGCATAAATGATTTATAAAAAACAAAGTTAAGACAAAAAGAAACTTAAGATTCAATAAACACATATATTTTTGTTTTTATTTGCACTAATAAATGTACTGGGATATTGCAAATTTCTACTGTTCCTAATAAAAAACGTGTGGGCAATAAAATGAGGAAGGATCTCACTAAAAAAATAACAGTTGAAATAAATTACCATAAAAGCATATCAGTCTCTATGTTGCATCATAAAATCAAGGAATACTACTTTCCAACGCATCTTCCACTGCATGTTATTTGTATAGGACTCATTTGCTTTTATAGACTGATCCAATATGAATGGACCAAGAACTTAACTGCATATACTGTGCTGGTTTTTACAAGGTCTGACCCAATTGCTATATATACAAATTTCAACTTGAATAATTTACATGGAATTTTACACTATAAAAATTAAATTACTTGACCATGTAAAAAGCAGCTACAATAAGTCAATTCCAACCGTTCACTTACCGAAAACCCAACCTGCCTCTTGTTGCATTATTAAATCCTCGTAAATTTAAATTTAAAGTGATGGTAACAATCCTCCCAACCTCCCTTGCGTCCTTACACAATAAATGAAAAAGCAAGCAAATATTAAATAAAACTACAACCATTAAGCTGAGCTAAGGTATTGAATAAAGAGCTTTTAATTTATACTGTTAAATAGAACAGATTTTGAAAAAAAATCAAATAAATAATTTTGACGCTTTTGTTACTATCACTTTATATTCAAGAAATGGGCTTCAAATGGTGAGTTGACAACTTGGCAGGAGGGTGCGACCGACCTCTGGTCCGCACAAGTTCCTACCTCACGCCTCCACGAGTCATATGATCACAAAAGACTGCCAGCTGAAACATGGAGACGCTGGTTGGCGTAGCCTGGGCAATGTTGTCAATCCGACAATAGCGAAGTGAGGGGGTGCGACCGGTACATCATATCATAATTTTCCATTCTCATATCTTTCAGGTCTTCCAGGTCGTCAGGTATTACAAAATAATTTAAAATTTAAAATTCTTTATTTTCATGGCGGTCATACATTGCCTAAATTTTCTGGTTCATAATGGATGCGCAAGTTTGTCTACAATTGCAACAAAACAGCAGTCGGCACACATGTAATTTTCAATTCATATTACAATATACCCTCACTATATATTTTATCTTATAGGACATTGTTTATGCATAGCCTAATTCTGTATATTTCATTACATGTATTACGCCAGAAAGGTAAATTTCTCTCAGGTACCATACAGTTTAGGAGAGGAGGTCTTGCGGTTATAGGATGATCATCTTCTGGTAGAAGCATCAGTAAGAATGGGAATCAATTTTCAGCTGTATCTAGCACCGTCGGAGTGGCCTTCTGAAAGTAGCAATGGATGTATATATAGATGTGTAGATACTAGTATGTGTTATTATATGATGCATGCTTTTACAAGCTCTAGCATATTTTCATTAATAGAAATGTTGACGGCTCTCTCGACCGCTCAACCTTTAATTCCTTCATTATATTTTCCATTAAATGGCGTAATATGACCTTAACATTTCAGTACACGATCATCAACTACTATTTGAGCGGTTCAGAGGAACACAGCTGTTCATCATTATTAATTGCATATCATACATATAATATTATGGAAGAAGTAATAAAATAATTAATAAAATTTTAATTGCTTCAGTTTGGTGATCCGGCCGGTATAATTATTTTATTAAATTATATCAAATAATAATCAAAATTAATAAATGCTCTTCATTCCAGAAGGTTATATATCTATATGTCATGATTAAATACGTAATAATATAATATTATGGTTTTATATACAATTGAATGCTTTATTGATATTTATACCTCAATGAATAACAAGATGACCTTCACATTCCAGAGATACAGTCACCCATCAGTGATACAAAGTGGTACGAAGCTGCATATTATTATTACTGCCTTAATATTATTATTTCAGCAGGTTAATTAATTTAGTTTAACATGGTTATCATAGGCTCGTGAACTAAATATCCTTATATAATTTTTGCTCTACTATATAATCATATATAACATATTATTATTACATTACATCTATATTTATATAAATATAATAAATACTGGGTTGGGAGGGAGCACCAGGGTATCATTCAAGCTGAAACTGGACGATGGTTTGATTGACTGCCTGAGTCTAGGAGGGAACAAACAGTATCATTTCTTATCCTACCGATTCGAGTGTGGTGCTGCGAGTTCTACTCCAACAGTTTCAGGGAGAGTGACGCGCCCTTCTTAACAAGCCATCCTGTAGAAAGCTTAATGAGTATTGCGAATTGTGTTATTCGATTTGTTGGATCATATCGTTGGAAGGAGATTCTTAATTTCCCGTGGATTTCGTGTAAGTGTCTCTGCTTACGGGTCCACCCCTCCGTTTTTGGCCCTTCATACAGCGATAGTGCGAATTCAGATCGGTGGCCCAATTTGATCTTGCTGTTAAGTGGAGCTGCATCCAAGCCAAGGGCTAGAGGGGATGGTGGCTACCATACATACATACATACAGATGAGTTGTGGCGGTTTTGTTTGTGTTGTTTATTTTATCTTTATTTAGGAGTCTTTCCGCCAGTTGGGTCGGGTCCGCTTAAAGTATAAATGCATAGATGCCAGGGTGGACCAGAAGGGCCCCTATGTGAATTTAGGCTCCGGAGAAGTATTAAAAGTGTTTGTTTTTGAGTTCTCCTAGAGGCCGATCGATTAGTACGGTTGTCTGGGAGTTGACTGAGTAGATCGGGGCTAGTTTGTCCTCTAGCATCTCTCTGGCGAAGCTCCTAATCTAAATTTCTTACGTGATGCGGGTGTGGATGATGGTTGAGGCTACTCGTTGCACGAATGCAAGCTGGGTGACGTCCTACGATGGTTTGAAGGAAGTTGATCTGTTACGTACGGCAGTTGGATTTTACGTCGTCGAAGTGAGGGCGAAACTTGGGGTGCTCTTGACAACCATCAGAACGATGTCATCCACATACACACATATGTGAATTTCTACAGGCAGACTTAAATAAAAACTCCGTTATTTCTGATAAGGAAAAGAGGGGAAGCCCATATGGCATAAAGTCGTTTGGCATAACAATAACTTGATCCAAGTGATAATTTAGCATAATGCCGTTTGACATAATGACCATTTGGCATAATACTCTTGAGATAACATTGAATCCAAGTGTCATTTGGCATAATGTCATTGGCATAATTCATTTGATACTGACAGATACGCAATTGTCACAAGTTGGCGAATATTAAAGTAAATAATTTATTTTTCTCTAAAATTTAAATTGATGCACCAAAACCATAAGCCAAATGGACTCGATCAATTGCTTAAAAATTGATCTATTTTTCTAGTATTTATGCCAAACCTGTCGTTTCTGGCGTTTCTGGTGAAACGTTAACTTACTGATTTTTATAATTATGCCGACTGTACTCGACACATTCCGATATTCATGCCAAATGGCCTTTACGCCGAATGACCGTGATCTCTTTATTTTTTTCATTATTTTATGCCACATGGCCTTTATGCCAAATAACCATTGATTATCCAGCAAAATTACTTTATGCCAAACGACCTTATGCTATATGAAGAAGCTCGAGGAAAAGGGTGACAGAAATCACTGCCTGATCCCGGAAGCACATTTGTTAACTCCCTGAAAGTGCCAGATGGATGATTGCCAATGCGAACTTCAAAAGTTGGACGGCGGAGGATGTTTTGTAGAACATGATATGCCCGCTCAGTCCCCAGGACTTCGGACATCCACGCCCTCCTGTAGACCTTGACAATGTCGACTGTAGCAAGCTATTGTGAGGTTGAGGAATTCCGTGTAGGTAGTAGATTTGGCTGACCGAATGATGTCCCGGTTTATGGGTACGTATTTATGGGTACGTTACTACTTACCCATATTAGAGTATTTTTTCCCATTCATTATTTATTTTTATTTACATGGCATAACGTCACAATACTATAACATAGCCTGATACACAATATCCCTCTATAATGTCCGATTTGTTACTGCTCCTCTCCAATCCCTTGGGCACCTTGTACCCCCTAGGTGTTGTCCATCTGGTCTGACCATCTTGCTCGTTGCGCCCCACGTCGTCTTGTACCAACCGCATTCCCGTCGCACGCCATTTTTGCTGGATAAATGCCCGGCATTCTCGCAACATGTCCTGCCCAGCGTATTCTTCCAGCTTTTGCCACCTTTTGAATACAGGGTTCGCCGGCAAGTTGCGCGAGCTCATGGTTCATCCTTCGCCTCCATAGTCCGTCCTCATGTACTCCACCAAAGATAGTTCTTAACACCCGTCGCTCAAAAACTCCGAGTGCTCACAGGTCCTCTTCAAGCATTGTCCACGTCCCATGCCCGTAGAGAACAACCGGTCTTATTCGCGTTTTGTACAGGTTGCGCTTTGTACGGGAGCTAAGTCTGTTTGACCGTAGTTGCTTGTGGAGGAGTCCATAGTAGGAATCCGCCTCCGGATCTCACGGCTGTTATCGTTGTCCGTAGTAACCAGTGAGCCGAGATAGACAAATTCATCGACTACCTCGAACTCACCGCCGTCGATCGCTACACTGCTGCCCAGTCGGGTCCTGTCGTGCTCGGTTCCGCCTGCCAGCATGTACTTCGTTTTGGACGTATTTATCTTCAACCCAATCTTCTCTGCTTCCCGCTTTAGTCTGGTGTACTGTTCTGCCACCGCCTCAAATGTTTGCCGACAATATCCACGTCATCGGCAAAGCAGATAAATTGTCCGGATCTGTTGAAAATCGTGCCTCGCATTTTAAACGCCGCTCGTCGCATAACACCTTCAGGAGCCATGTTGAACAGGCGGCAAGAGAGACCATCACCTTACGAAGACCCCTGCGGGATCCGAATGAACCCGATAATCTACCCGATATCCCCACACAGCACTGTGTTCCATCCATCGTAGCCTTGATAAGTCGGGTCAGCTTCACCGGAAACTGTTTTCGTTCATGATCTTCCATAGCTCATATCGGTTGATTGTATCATATGCGGTTTTGAAGTCGATGAATAGATGAATAGATGATGCGTTGGGACTCTATATTCACGGCACTTTTGAAGGATCTGCCGAAAAGTGAAGATTTAGTCCGCTGTAGACCGTCCTTCGATGAAGCCGGCCTAATAACTTCCCACAAATCTATTTGCTAGTGGCGACAGTCGCTGGAGGATGATTTGGGATAATACTTTATAAGCGTTAAGGGCAGTGATAGCACGATAGTTTTCACAGTCCAGCTTGTCGCCTTTCTTATAGATTGGGCAGATAACCCCATTCTTCCACTCCTCTGGTAGCTGTTCGGTATTCCAAATCCTGACTATCAGTCGATGCAGGCGCCAACTTGTCCGGGCCCATCTTTATAAGTTCTGCTCCGATTCCATCCCTTCCAACCGATTTGTAGTTCTTCAGCTGCTTGATGGCATCCTCAACTTCACCTATCGTCCCGGGGGGGGCACATCTCCGTCACTTACTGCATCGACTACCTTTCTTCCATCGCTGGCTTGGTCCTCTTCCTGTACTCCATTCATATGTTCATCGAAGTGCTGCTTCCACCTTTCGGTCACCTCACGATCGTCCGCCAGGATTCTCCCATCCTTATCCCGACACATTTCGGCTCGCGGCACGAAGCCTCTGCGGGATGCGTTGAGTTTCTGGTAGAACTTTCGCGTTTCATGTGAGCGGTGCAGCTGTTCTAGTTCCTCACACTCCTCCTCTTCCTGGCGGCGCTTTTTCTCCCGGAAGAGTTGGATCTGCTGACGCCCCTTCTGTTTTTATCGTTCCACACTACGACGGGTAGCTTGACGCAGCGTAAGTGCCCGCGCTGCGTTCTTCTCATTCCTCGTCGACATTCCTCGTCGAACCACAGGTTCTGTCGGCTTCGTTCTCCGCTACGCTGCTGATAGCTGTTTTCACGGTATTCCAACTGTCCTCGAGAGGGGTTTCGTCGAACTGGCCCTCTTCCGGCAGCGCAGTTTCGAGTTTTCCCATACAAATTTACTCAAATATGGGTAGAGTCAACTTTAACCATAAATGAGTATGTGCACTTTTTTACGATTATGGTTAAACAAAGCTTTTCGTGCAATACAGTCTCTTCCCGATCTTAGCAACACCCGATTTTGTCTACCCCCGATCTTGGCAACACCCATTTTTCGCAACATTTTCTTCCCGATTTTGGCATTACCCATTTTTAGAAAACAGTTGCGCTGGGTTTGGAAACTTTTGTTTTCCAGCAAGCAATGTTCGAGGAGAACTTGGAAACAGGGCTCGCGCGATACGTTGGTTTTCAGTGGCAGCCCCACCGTCCAATTTGAGTTGGAGGTCTGTTCGCTAGGAATGTAGGATGCGTGAACCTGCGTTATAATTTTCATTTCTTCCCAATATAGACGGAGAGGAAAACATTTTTGTCTACGGATGTTATTGAGTGCATAAGTATTGGTACGTATAGAAAGTTGCAACATGATTTACACCCCCTGAGATGCCCGTATAATTTTGACAGCCCTTGCGTGTTAGCAGCTCAAATGTTATTTCCTGTTTGACTCTGCATTAGTCTTACAAAAGAATTCCATTCCGCACCAATCAGTTTGTTATCGGTAATGTCTGGCCCACAATTGATGTTGTTTCGTTGCTTATAGGAGAATGGCAAAGATGGAAAAGATTGAGAAACAAAAGCGGCACTCTCATAATCTGACGGTAAAGGTGGAGGTTTTGAAGGAAATAGGGGAACATTATTCCACCAGAGCTGAATTGATAACGCGATTGCAGGATAACCATACACTGAACCCAAACATCGTCTGAAAAGTAATTCGATTGCGCCCTTGAACGAAAAGCATTCGAAAATCGGATGATTATTTTGTGGTTAAATTCGTATGACGATCATCTATGTTTCGTGTGTCAATCAACCAAATACAATATGCTGTCTGTTTCAATACTCTTCAATACGAATCGAAATCAAATCGAAAAGCTCTTTCTCTTATTCGGAAACGCTACTTCTAGGCGCGTACTCAGTTTCGACCGAGGTTGCAACATCGGGTAGCTTCAGTCGTTCCAGATTATACCGTGTACTATCGGTACCGAATTAACATATTTATATTGGAAAGCCTTTAGCACTCTTTGACCATCTAAATTGAGATTTGCACAACGATAGCTCGATGTCGATCCGAAAAATGCTTCCCGTCGATCAATACGTGGTCGATTTGTGATTCGGTATTGTGTAGTGGTGATCTCCAGGCGATCCTACCGATATGGGAAGCTGCGCTGAATGTAAGAATATGGCCATATTCTTGAAGGCGACGAAATGAGTCTGAGGCAGTTTTTGTTCGTGGGTTCGTGTGCAGAAGAATAACACAGCAGCGAAGAAGGCTTCGAGTAACCTAAAGATGGAGAGCAGAACGAGTCAACCTAACGAACATCGGACGCGCTCCCCGACAAACACCAAGACGTGAGGTACGAGCCTCACGTGTTTCTGTTTAAACGAGCTGAAGTCCTCCAATCAGTGAAGTGAAAGATTACTTTAAAGGAAAATCCAGAGCTCGAGTTAAAAGACATCCGATTACTGACAGAATTACCGTATATGCTTGACAATGTTTGCACCATCGTACTAATATTGGTACAAAAAGTTTCTCCGTTTCACGTGTACATACAACGCCATGGTTTTCTTTGCATGCACGTAAGCTATAAGTCATGTCACAGTAGACTGCGAGTAAATGAAGCCGATTGCCTTAGTTCGACAGTTTCACCATGACGAAGCTCCAGCGTATTCGTGATTTGTCCCACGCGCAAACAAAAAGACTTTTCAATTGCCATGAGAGTGTCCCGGTAGACTATGCAAAAGGTCTTAAATCGAGAAAATAAAGGACAACTATCCTTGAAGGTATCCACAGGTCGTCTGAAGTCAGCTCCAAGGCCGCAGGTTTTCGCTGCCATAAAAGGGAGATTCGGGCGAATCCAATGCGTTCAACGAGGAAAATGGTAAAGAAACACAGTGATATTAGGGCACGGAAGATCATAAAGGAATGGGGGAAGCGGGTGAGGTCGGGGGCACGGAAAAAAATACATGATTACCAACCGCATCCGGTAGCTACGAGTCGAGCGATGTAAGAAAATCTTGAAATACCTCAAACGAAAAAATCGGTTAATCCTGTTCACTGACTAGAGCATGTTCACCGTCGATACCGTATTAAATCCCAGAACCGATCGCTATATTAGTTCTCTCCAGGGAAAAAAAAAACCTGGCCTTGAAAAATGGATACAGGCTACATTTTTAGGACCTGCCCCCTTTGAACAAATACAATAAATCGAAAGCAATTTTTTGTATATATTTGACATTGCTCAATGGGGCAAACGTTATCACGCATACGGTAAAGCATCAAGAGTGAAGCAAAGCAAGAAACTGCTTAGTGAACTGTTGAAGAGGTCCACTCTGTTGACGGACGAGCAGCTGTGAGTACATCAAATTCCCCTTTTCGGACCTAGCATCCAGCAGTACTGATGGTGCTTGGATCGGTTATTTCCGAAGGCAAAACAAAAACTCCGTTTTAATTCGTAGGCCAATGTAGTTATTTCAGTTTACGTGGTAGCACTGACCCGTGTGGCAACCCGCTACTTCACTTTTTCTGGTGACTTTTTCGGGTAAAATTTAAAAAAAATTCGGATGAAATAAAAAAAAACTGCCATATTTTACGCGAATTCAAATTTTAAAAAAGCCAAGATGGAAACTAATAATTTTGCATTTAAACCCGACAGTGCTCTTTTAGTTCCGGATTGAATACACAGTCTTCTTATTTTTGGAATGTCTCAAACATGAGATAAACAATGTATTCAATAATTACAAAACAAAAAGGTTAGCGATATTTTAGCGATATAAACTTTCGAGATTCATAAGATTACATTATTATTATTTGCCTCAAGAAATCAATATGAATTTCATTAATTTGCCTTATGAAATATAATTATGTTGAAAAAATAAAAATATGAAGCAACCTGGATTCTGGATTGGAACGTTGAGGTTATGGGTCCAGTGACTTGACCACTAGTATATATGTATCAACACTTGTGAACAGGAAACTTGAAGGCGTAAAACGACAACGTCGTGTAAAATAAAATCCACTCATAAGTCTTATGACTTTTTAAAGCATCGTTCATAAGTTGAACCTTATGAAATTCTTAAGATTATTTGGCTGAGTGTAGTATCTACAATACGGGAAAATTTTAAATGTTTGATAAAATCCAATATACTCTCCACATGCATTATATGGTAAATCAACAGTTTCTAAAGACTGTATTCGATGAAATTTGGACACATAAAATAGGTCACCAACAATTTTCCTTGAGCCCGATTCTTTTCAAACTTTTTGGAAATAAAGTACTACTAAATGGTTAAGTTTTGATATCATTGGTTTATTGAACCTCTTCTCCCAACCCAAATGCCCGCACCTTTGCCTTGACCCCTTTCGTCAAATTTTGGGCAATGTAAGGACCGACTTGCTTAATTATTTTTAACCACACCTTCATTTTCTTTTGTTTTGGAGTTTTAACGAGCTTTGCCTTCATGATTGCCCAAAATGTTTCAATTGGGCGAAGCTCCAGAGTGTTTGGAGGGTTGACGTCTTTTGGTACAAAAACTACATTATCATCTTTGTACCAGTCTAAGACGGGCCGGGCATAGTGGCAAGATGCCAAATCCGACCAAAACAGTGTCGGGCCATCGTGAGATCTCAAGAAGGGCAGAAGTCGTTTTGGAGGCATTCGTCCTTGTAGATTTGTCCGTTGACGGTCCTAGAGGTGATGAAGGGCTGACTCATTTTGCCACATCCGCAGATCGCTTGCCAGACAAGGACTTTTTGGCGAATTTCGACAGTTTCTTCTTCCGTACACTCTCCGGAACGGCCAACTTAGAGGTGGCGACGTAGTGTTCCTGTCCTGACATTTGTTTGGTGTCGGTTTTTATGTAGGTCTTATAGTCCATCACAATGCAGAACGGTTTTGTGAGCCACTCCCTGTACAGTTTTCTTGCACGAGTTTTGGCCACCGAGTTCTGTTTATCGCTCCGGTTCATTTGTTTCATTGTTTTCTCTTCATTTGTTTCATTGTTTTCTGCACAAAACAAACTGAAACTTTCGCCTTTTTCGCAACATCCCTGATCGAAATGTTGGGATAACGCTTAAATTGGTTCAATACCATCCTGGCCTTCTCCGGATTTGATGTGCCACGTTTTTTTGCCACTACCATTGTTCCGCTTGGTTGTCTTACGGTCCTTGAACGTTTTGATCACATGAGATACGGTTGAATGTGCGATTCCGAGCTGTTTTCCGATCCATCGATGAGAAGCGTTTGGGTTTTCGAAGTGAGTGTACAAAATTTGTTGGCGCACTATTTCTTCATTTGAAGCCATCACTGAAATCACTCGACCGATTTTCACGAAACTCATTACACAATTGACACAACACAATGAAATACATTCAGTTAAAATTTCAACAATTTTTACCCACACGCTAAAAAGTTACGAACAATTGCGTGTGTCCAAATTTCATCGAATACAGTCTTTATCGTGAAAGCAAACCCAAATAAATTTAGTATGGTTATTTTTCTTAACGACCTATTTGGGGTATCATCCAAACCATTAAAGAAATGGTTGTAGGATTTGTGATATCGTTCGTTTAATGTAATTTTTATCAGGGAATGGTTTATGTTTATCCAGGTTTCCCATGTTGTTTTGTCGTTTTGCCTTTTTCATAGTAGTTTGGATTCATAATAAAACATGTTTAAATAGAAAGGAACTTTCATGAATATTATTTATGGTAATAAAAAAACACTGCATGATCAATATTAAGAAAATAATTCAATGCTGCGTTGTTGACATATTGGCATGGAGCTTAGGGTGGCCATATTTCCCCGTCATCCCCTATGTGCAGTTTTCAATGGGTGCATATAAGCAATTCAATTCAGACAACCTTGTCTGTATCGGATCAACCATGAGAGCGTCAAAGTTTGACACAAAAACAGCAACATCTTGATTTCACTCAGAAAAAAGTTTTTCCGCGATTTCAAAAGGTTTTTTCAAGACGAATTTTACGTTTATTGGATAAAATTTATCGTAAAAAATGAACATCTGTCGTGTTTGCATGGGGAACGGCGAAGAATCGCTCGATGGGGGTTTAATCCCGATATTTTCCAAGTTGGAAGATGCTTTCATTGCCAACATCATAGTGGAGTGCACTTCGATACAGATTCTGGAAGACGATGGACTTCCGACGTCGATCTGCCAAACGTGTGTTGACGATTTAAAAAACTTTATCGAATTCATCAGAAAGGCAAGGGAGTCGGATAAAAAGCTTAGGAAAATATTCAAAACTGAAAGAGCGAGGCGGATGGCGGTGGCGACTGAGCCAGGGGAAGAAGACAAGAACTGGAACCCAGCACTGGAGTTGTCTGTTTACACGGCTAGTCTCATGGAGGTCAAAGAAGAATTGTACTCTGATGAGGACGGGGATGAAGAGAATAATCAGAAGGATGACAGCGAACCGGATGCAGATGGAGATTTCATAGCGGATGAGAACGACAGCGATTGGAAAGTTCGGGAATCGGAGGAAGATGACGAAAAACCGGTCAGGAAGAAAGGTCGAAGGAAAAAAATTCAAGACACAGATGAAAGTGACTCAGATTCGGATGTCGAAGTCAGGAAACCCAAAAGGGGCAGGAAGCCCGGGCGCAAGATTTCCAGGAAAGTCGAAGAGGAAGATGACGATTATGGAAGTGACGATGTTCTGGATGAGAAAGAACTCGCCACATTTAAGGTTATTGATATTGAAAATGGTCAGTTGCTGTGCTGTTCTTGTCTACAACTTTTTGACAACTCGGAAGACCTTAAGATTCACCGGGAGAAACATGTCAAAAAACGTCGCGTGAATATGTCAAAAACTAACATTTGCCAGATTTGTTACAGACGATATTCAACGCCATATGCTTTGAAATTGCACTATCGACGCATGAAAGAAGCGACAAAAGTCTATGGATGCACGAAATGTCCATCTAGGTTCATAGATCAGAAACGTAGACGACAGCATGCTCACAATCATCCCCGGGAGAAGGAAATCATGCCTTCCAAGGTGATAGTTGCTCCCATTCCGGTAGTTGTGCAAGAAGAATACGGAAGAATCTGCTGTGCTCAAGCATGTTATCAGTCATTTGAAACAGAGGAACTTCTGCTTGCTCACGCTCACTCGGCTCACAAAATGAACAAGGTTGAGCAATCGCTTGACGAAAACAAAGACAAACCCATAGAATGTTTGGTTTGCTACAAACGATTCTACGACGAAATATCCCTTCAGCGGCATCAGCAGAGAAACTACAAACCTCTCAGTCATCAATGTTCCGTTTGCGGCCTTAAGGTGCGAGGTGGAGAAGCACTGGCAACCCACGAACGATCTCATCGCAATGAGAAACCATTTCAATGTGAAGTTTGTCATAAGAATTTTACCAGCAAGGGCAGCTTGAAGGCTCACATGATGGTACACAGTGGAAGAAACCGTTCGTTTGTACCACCTGCGGTTGGAGTTTCCGAAGAAAACGAAATCTCCAGGTACACATACTGTCCCATTCGGACAATCAACCGTTCCAGTGTGAGGTGTGCCAAAAGACATTTAAGTCGAAGGTTCACCTACAGTACCACATGAGAACGCATACAGGCGAGAAACCGTATCCATGCCGGTAAGAGAAAAGTTATTCCGGGTTCCAAATTGCCATTTGACAACGGATTTATTTATTTTATCATGCCTTCATTGCAGCTTCTGTGACAAAGCATTCGCTGATCACACCAACAGGCAACGACATGAGATGTCTCATACCGGTAGGGCTTTTTCCAGTCGGCATACGAGTTTGAATTAATTTGTACACATTCACTATTGCTGTAGCGGGGATTATCAGTGAATGAATGATCGTTAATGTTCCAAATACTTGTTTCATTGTAGGTATTAAACCGTACAAGTGCAGCTTCTGTGATAAGACGTTCATCCGTAAGCGATTCCAGGTGGACCATGAAAGTAGTCATACGGGTGAGTGTATATAGTAGTTGTTTCGACAAGCGATCTAGTCTTAAACTTATGATCAATTTCAACCGTCTACAGGAGTCAAACCTTACCGCTGTGACATGTGCAATCGTAGCTTCAGTCAAAAATCTGGCTTGCGGCGGCATTTGGAATCACATCCGCTAGCACCAGAAAATGCCATAGCACTGGCTGCACCATCACCAATGCCAGCTTCGACATCGAATCAGACGGTGCTAGGTGCAGATTCATCAATGTCGCCACCACCGGTACCACTGTCCATGGGTGGCCACCCGGGACCTAGCGGAAGTAGTGGCAGTAACTACTTCCACGATCCACACAATGTAAGCGTCGGTTTGCATTCGAATGTTTAATAAGCTTGAATTGAGCCTGTAATACATTACAAACTAGATACTAACAGGTAGCGGTTTTATGGAACAAAAAGAATTCCATTCAACAAACTTTTTTTCAGTGTCTGTAAGTTGTTGTCATCTTCTAAATTTCAAACGATGTCTGCTCTAATTTTTCAATATATTTAAGTAGTACTCTAGCTGCAATTAGAATGGTATAGTTTCCCGTTGGTCTTCAAATCGTAAACATAAAACTCACGCAGGGCTTAATTTCAATCGTTCAAAATGTAGACATCGTCGTCTTCGCCACCGTCCTCCGGTTCTTCCTTCATCATTGGATGTCCCACATATGCCGTTTCGTCAGCGGGGGGGATCACGTGAACTGGATTCACGTTCGAGGGGTAGCAACTAGGCACATGTTTTTCGTACGCCGGTCCACCGAAGAAAATATGCATACAGGTGTTACAGGTGTAGACCTTTTTCCGGTTGAACTTCTGATGCAAACCTAGGAGACTTTTCTTCTTGAATCTGCGCCAGCAATGTTGGCACATAAATGGCTTACTTTGCATGTATACTGTAGCAGTAGGATTGTAACGCAACCGATGTTCCTCCGTACAATGGATTTCCAAATCACTTTTGTTCATAAACATGTGATTGCAAGCACAGCACCGATGCCACGTAAACTCAATGATGCTGAACCGATCGGTACGTTCGGCAAAGCGATATTGCGAGGGCCTGAGGTCACACAGTCGCAGTTCAGGCGACAACTCGCAGTAGCCCAGAAGGTACGGATCCGAGCTGGAATCGGCTAACGACTGCACGTTACTTACCAGTAAATTCGATTCTGGATCGGGGTCAAAAATACTGTGCCCCATTGATTGACCATCCTCTACATACATTTCTTTTTCCAACTCAAATTCCTCTCGATGATGTTCATTTCGCAAGTGGCTAAACAAGGTGTGCTTCTTCTCCAATATTAAAAAACACTCTCGACAGCAGAATACGTTACTTTGCATTGCCTGCCTATGATAAAGCAGTGCATCAGCGTATGGAAAATGGGAAAAGCATATCGGACACTGATGAACAGCTCTACCCGTTTGATTCTTTCGGTGTACGCTGAAGGAGTGCGATTGAAGTTCTTCAGATGTAGCAAATGCCTGTCGGCATCCACAACAACGGCGCGCAGTCATGATCAGCTCCATATAGTAGTATCGATCCAGCACTAACTGATAGTATGAGGGATCGTAATCATTCAGATAAATAGCGTGACATTTACTGCTGGAAGTTGATAGCTGCTGTGGTTGGGACGAAGAACTGCTATTCGTAGGTGGAGTGTGCAGTTCTGGATTGCATTGTTTTCTCAGTAAGTCATCTGATTCCATGCAAAGCTTTCGGAAGCGATAGGAAGCTTTTAATTGATCCAAGCATTCAACACAAATCTCCTGGGGCATATTGGTATCCTGTGCGGAAATCTGCAATTCAAATTCCGAAAAAAAAAAAGAATATTATTCCTAATGGGGATCCCAAGTTTAAAATTTCTTACCGAAATGCTTCCCACGAACTCGAGCATAGAAGCAAATGATTCTACTGCATCGTCTGCTTCCTGCTTGAAAAACAGCGACACAAAACTAGGAGATGCGCCGTCTTGGCATTTTCTGCATACACGACAAATACTGCTCACGGAGGACATTTTATCCAGTGACAGTTACCCAATCAAAATTTTCGATAGATAAAATCGAAACTTGAAAATTTGTGTTATAAACATAAACTGTTTATTCCGATGCCGCAAAATGACGGATGATTGTTTGTGAATATTTTTGGCCATATGGAAGTGATGCCATCAAATGTGAATTTGGTAAAATAGTAGGGCTAACTTGGCTCACTGTTTTTTCTTGATAATACACAGAGAAAACTTTTATAGGCAATTTTACTATATACCATTGCGCCATGGCGTCATCAATGCAGTTTTGACAATTCAGGGAGCTTGTTAACGTGGACTTATACTATTTTCGGTTTACGCTTTTGTGCTCTAAATTTATTACGATTGAAATAA